>JAHIAM010003819.1:0-33651 GCA_021605205.1 Aegilops longissima
AGCGTGCCGCCTTGTCTCGATGGGCATGATCTGGCTCTGCAGCGAGCGAGTGCCGGAGGCCGCACCGGCATCGCTCCGACCCTTAATCCGGGCGGATTCCCGATCGAGGGCGAGTGGTTGGACACCGCCTCGGGGCTACAATCTCTGGCGATTGGCGAACTCCATCCTGTCGCTGCGAAGACCTCGACTCCGGTGCGGACTCCTCTCCGGACTCCGAACCCTCGCGCCCTGCCAATCGAATCCGATTGGGCGCCCGTTATGGAGTTCACTGCCGCGAGACATCTTTCCTTTTCGCCCTTTGGTGACATTCTGAATTCGCTAAAGTCTCTCTCTTTATCCGGAGAGCCTGGCGGACTGCGGACAGGAAGGTTGGGATCTGAGACGGCGAAATTCAACGCCCACCCACCACCCACTTGGTAGCCTTGTCGATAATTTAACCGACATGCTCGACCGACTCGAAGGCGTCGGCGGTATGGGACGGCGGCGCGGAGGCGACCAAGACCAGCGCCTACTGAGGGCGCTGGAAGGCCACCTCGTCATATGACATATACATGGTGGACATCCCAAAAGATGGGAGCAGCGATGGAACAACGGAGGATGACCCCTCAAGAAACAGCGAGCGCCAGCGTCGTGGCGCCGCTCTAAATCCTGCCACAATAAAAACTGTGATTCCGGCACGGAGATAATAACACCGGACGGTGCGAAGAGAACCCCTCGGCAGGACTCAGCGCGGGAGGAGGAGAAGCAAATCCGCGCGACGGTCGCGCAAAAAAAGGTCGAGGGCGATAATTATCGCCTCCCTCCGAAGATGAGGCAAGCCTCGGCGACGAGCAATTTATCGTGCACGAGGATCCGCCCGAACAGGGCGTTTCAAGCGCGGGCTTATAGCCACGGCAAGCAGCCTCAAGAAAAAGCAGCAACAACCGAGCTGATCAAGACCTGCTAGGTGACGGATGGACTGAAGTCCTTGCAGCGAAGAGTATGAACTCGAACGCCCCTCCAAAAGCTACCCCAAACGCAGGCCATTGCCTCGATCGGAGGAGGAAGCAACCAAGTCACTAGCGCACGACATGGCAGACCGGCCACCCGTGGCCCGACGGAAGAAAGCCTCTCGGCCCTCCGCTCAAGCCACACCCCGACGGCGCTCAAAAAGTACCAAGGCATGGGAAAACGCGCCGGACTTGCGAGATATATTGGAGGATAAGGCAAAACATACAAGATCGATCTACGGATCGCGTGGGCGCCCAACAACGCGGGATGATTACCTCGCGCCGGATACAGCAACACCGGCGGGCGAACACGATGAACAAAGCTCATATGAGCTACGTCGTGATATATTATCTGAGGCGCCGCACACCCACTATGCTTCACAGGCGAAGTAATGGATCATCAAATCCCGAGGGCTTCAAACCCGTAAACATCGAATCATACGATGGTACCACAGATCCTGCGGTGCGGATCGAGGACTATCTCCTCCATATCCACATGGCCCGCGGTGATGACCTACATGCCATCAAATACCTCCCTCAAGCTTAAAGGACCATCTCGGCATTGGCTCAACAGCTTGCCGGCGAGAATCAATTGGTTGTTGGTAGGACACGGAAGCGCAATCCTTGATAACTTCCGGGCACATATATGCGACCACCGGCGCCGATGACCTTAGCCATATAATTCAGCAGCGGAAGAATAAGCGGACAATTCGGACACGGTTCCTAACAAAGAAAAATCAAATCGTTGACTGTCCGGATCACGAGAGGCCCTTGCAGCCTTCAAACATAACATCCATGACGAGTGGCTTGCACGGCACCTAGGACAGGAAAAGCCAAAATCCATGACAGCCCTCACAACACTCATGACCGCTTTTGTGCGAGGAGAGGACAGCTGGCTAGCTCGAAGCAACAACTTGGCCAAACATCCCGATAGTTCGGATACCAAGGACAGCAGCGGCAGGCAGCGTCGCAACAAGAACAAAGCGCCGCGTGCGGTGATAATACTGAAGATCGGCCGTCAATGCGGATTGAGCTCTAAACCGGTCGATGGAAGAAGCCATTCAAAAGAAATACACAGGGCCCGTCCAACTTGGACCGAATACTCAAGCGCTTGTGCGGATACATGGCACCCCGAAAGCTCAGCCAATCAAACCAATAGGGATTGTTGGGTGTTCAAACAACAGAGCAAGTTAAGTGCGAACTTAATGACAAGGGCTGCATAGCGATGGCGAGGAAGAGCCCGGCCGCCAAACAATAGGGTCGGAAGGTTTTCCTACACAAGTGCGGACGGTGAACATGATATCATAACCCACATACCCAAAAGAGGCGAGCGTGCACTAAGGGCGTATATGTGATGGAGCGATCGCCCGAAGTTCAACCCGTGGTCTTCCTGCCCGATCACCTTGATCGAAGGACCACCCACTAGCATCCGTCACGGCGGGCCGCGCATTGGTTCTTGACCCAATTATCGGCGGGTTTCACCTCACGAGTCTGATGGGCGGCGGTAGCAACCTGAACCTGCTTTATCATGATACTGATGCACAAAATGGGCATAGACCCTCAAGGATTAAACCTACAAAGGCGACCTTTAAAGGCGTCATACCGGTGTAGAGGCCAGTTATGCGGGCTCGTTACACTCGAAGTGGTCTTGGATCCCGGATAACTTCGAAGCGAAGAGTTAATCTTGACATCGTCCCATTCATGGCGGCTATCATGCCTTTGCTTGGACAACCGCATTTGCAAAGTTCAATGCGGTGCCACACTACGCATACCTCAAGCTCAAGATGCCAGGCCCTCAAGGAGAAATCACGGTCAAAGGAAACACCGAACGCTCTCTCCGAACGGAGGAGCACACGGCGGCCCTCACGGCGGAGGTACAAAGCAGCCTCTCACAGCAATTCTCGATTCCGGCCACTAAGCATCCGGACCTTTGTAAGCGGCGCCGGAGTAACCTACAACAAGACCGCCTGGCACGATTCAAGCACGCGTAGCAATCCGGCCCCAACCCCCGCCCTCGCGAAATTGCGAAGCTAGTATTAAGCGTACATAATTACGCTCTGGAGATACCATGGGCATATGGGGAGGGCCAAGACCACGGCACGCCAAGAATGCGGCTCGACCGCACCAGGGGCTCCCAATTGTGTCATTCTTTTTCTTTTTTCCTTTTTTCTTCCTTTTTCTTACTTTCAGGACTACGTCTTTGAGAAGTCCCGTCCGGCACTTGAATCGCTGAACTCATGATGCAACAGCCAGGGAAGCGGAAAGCCACGTCGAATGATTCAGGTGGTCTCTATTATGAGCATTATACCTGTTTTACATATCATCCCGCAGCCTACCCCTGGAGGGGGACATATTAGATAGTCCCATTCCTTGCTTATCGCACTATTTGTATCGTCCTGCCTTCATTGCAATACATTTTTTGAATAAACAATGCATAGCTTTTGCCTATTATTGCACTCTTTTATCTATCCATATATATGTTCATTTCATGACATGTTGCACCCGTACACTTTGGTACGGCCAATACACCAGGGGCTTGAGTATCCCAAAATTATGGTGTGATAAGTCCGAACACTTTCACAAGTGTGGCACCCCGAACTTATAGCATTATATGAATCAGCTCCGAATCATGTCTTGGGTCAATAGTTTGGTTTGCCCGGCTCCCGTGTTTTGGTACCTTACGTTCCGCTATATCGGCTAAGGTAGCACCGGAGAACCACTATGAGTGTGCCCAGTTGAGCTGGGTCGAGCACCTCGGTGGAAAGCTAAAACTGACCGTCATGATAGAGGCGAGAGCCGGCCGCTGTTCGAGAGGTTTTTGGGTCCCTAAAGACTTATGCCGCTTAGGCGAGGAACGGAATTGTCCGGCCAAAGGCGTGGATAGCGCCCGAACTTCGGTCTTCGAATACTAGGGGCTTCGCGAAATTTAAAATTATAGAATTCTATGGCTAAGTGAGAGTGTTCAAGCATTATAAGTCCGGTTGCCTTGTTACGTTGTGTTGGCGCCTCCTAGATGGACCCAAGAATGGGAACAAGAGTACTCAAGTTTATCCGAACACCCCTGCACTTTCGTGGCATGGGGCTGAAATAACGACTTGCCATCTCTCAAATTTGATAAGCGGCCGCACAGAAGGTAATATTTTAAATTAACAAGCGTTGCTTAGCGCATATGAACAAGTTTTCAGCGTACAGGATAAAAAATGCGAGTCTATTCAAAAATTACATCTCTGGAGCACTCATCCGCTATTCGGCAGGCACCCTTCAGGAGGCCCTCATAGTACATTTCGGGCGTACGATGCTCCTTGCCCTTCGGTGCCCCGTCCGTCACAAGCTTCCCCGCATCCAGCTTGCCCCAGTGCACTTTAGCATGGGCAAGGGCCCGACGGACACCTTCAATGCAGACGGCACGCTTGATGACTTCAATCCGTGGACAGGCGTCCACCAGCCGCTGCACCAAGCCGAAGTAGCTCACAGGCATGGCTTCCAATGGCCACAGCCGCGCTACAAGGCCCTTCATGGCCTGTTCGGCGACCTTGTGGAGCTCGACCAGCTGCTTCAGCTGGTCGCTCAGGGGCACCAGATGTCCGGCCTCAGCATACTGAGACCAGAACACCTTTTCTGTCGAGCTCCCCTCCTTAGCGCGGTAGAATGCGGCAGCATCAGACACACTACGGGGCAAATCTGCGAATGCTCCTGGAGAGCTCCGAATCCGGGTAAGTAATAGGTAATTCACTTTCACATGCTTGCTTTGCATAAAGAATGCCTTACCCGCCGCTATCTTCTTCAACAACTCAATTTCTTGGAGGGATTTTTGGGCCTCGGCCTTAGAAGCTTTGGCACTCTCAAGAGCTGAGGCGAGCTCGGACTCTCGAGTCTTCGAGTCACGCTCCAAACCCTCGTGTTTTTTCACGAGAGCTTGGAGCTCTTGCCATACCTTGGCCAGCTGCGCCTCCCCCTTCTCTCGCTCGGTGGGTTCCGCAGCCTCTTTGTTTCGACCCACGGACACCGCTTCCTTTGAGGTCGCCACCTCGTTCGTGGCCCTGTAGTACCAAGTTATTCCTGTTATTTTTGCAGCAAAACCTTTTCTATAAGGTATTTCTTTAATAAGGTATTACTTACCTTCCTTGTCCTCGAGCTGCTTCTTGGATTGTCCGAGCTCGTTCTCGGACCGCTCGAGTTACGCTTCAATGCATTGACCTCCTTGATCGATGTGGCGAGGTCGATGGCGCAGCCTGCATTCCCATATTGACATACTTATGTTAGACTCCTCGTATATCTTTTTAGATCCTTAGTCCGGCTTTTCTTTCCGAACACCGAACTAAGCATCGAGAACTCTGTCTATGCAGTAATATTTTTACATATTCTAAACTTACCTCAAAGCTGTTAGAAGGCTGGTACAGGCTTGATCATCGCTCTTGGCGGACTGAACTATCGGATCACCGCACTCATAACAGTGCGGTGCTACTCCTCGATGCAAGCGCTGTTAAGCGCCTCCAGGAAGCTATCTGGTGCCTCCGGTTGGACGGAGGACACCGGCGTCTTACCCTTCGTGCGAAGGATCCGCTGGCGGACTTTGGAACCTTGATGGTTCCGGCATGGAGTCGGATGAGGTGGGCTTAGAGCCCCTGGGGTCTTGCCCCCAGCGCTGAGTCCGGGAGGTTGCCTTGTGGCTCCTCCTGCGCCACCCCTCTTGACCAAGCCCCCTTGGGGCACCACCTCGGTGTCGTCCATGGCGTGGGGCGAGGCGGTCGAGCGAAGTACTCTCCATTTCCGGCGAGCCCGGGGACCCGCTCGATGAATCGGCGAACTCGCCCTTGGGCGGGCTGCACGATTGTTCGACATTAGAGAACACTCTGCAATAATAAAAAGCCATGGGTATCCCGACACTTACGATCTCGCCAGGGGCTTGGCCCTTGTAGGCCAATCCTCCTCGTCGTCGTCGACGTTGGTGGAGAAGTCCGGAGGAAGGTTCTTCCTTCTTGGACCCTCCGGCCTCCCGGTTAGGCGGCCTTCCTTTTCCTCTCCTCCCCGGCTGGGGAGAAGCTTCTTTCCTCCTCCTCGTCCTCGGGAGAAGATTACGCTTGAGAATCGACAGCACTGGCGTCGGGAGCTCCTTGAGTTCCGTGGCCTCCTTCTTAGCCTTCTTCTCTAGCACCACATGGGCGCGGGCCAACAGCCCGTCGATCAGGCGTCCTCCGGGTCTTCCGGCAAAGGCGGACAGTTAATCTGTCCGGGCGTCTTCAACCAGATCTGTCAAAGATTAGGGAGTTTTAGATCCCACATAGAGTCAATCTATGAAAAGCGAGTCTGTAAAAGTAAAATAACTTATCTCGCGGCTTGCGCGCGCGAGCTGTATCCGTGATCTTTGTTAGCGGATCTTTGGGGCTTCAGCGCCCTTGAACAGCACCTTCGAGGCATCTTCGTGCGTAGTGTCGAAGAGCGGCTCAAGGATTTGGTGCTGTGCGGATCAAACTCCACAAGTTAAAGGCCCGTTGTTGGCATGGGAGAATCCGGCGGATGAGCATCACTGGATTACGTCGACAAGCTGAGATTCTTGTCCACCAGGTTTGAGGCGCATGTTTGGAGTCGGATAGCTCTTCGAATTCCCCACTTCAGGCCCATCTCTTTCCATGGCGAGAGCCATGTGGGAAGCCAGGTCTGGTCGGGGCCGCCACCCATTCGGGGTCGCGTGGCTCGGTGATGTAGAACCACCCCGATTGCCACCCCTTTATTGTCTCCACAAAGGCACCCTCGAGCCATAGGACCTTGGCCATCTTGCCAACCATGGCGCCCCCGCACTCCGCTTGACGGCCGCCCACTACCTTCGGTCGGACGTTGAAGATCTTCAGCCACAAGCCGAAGTGGGGCTGGATGTAGAGGAAGGCCTCGCACACGACGATAAACGCTGAGATGTTGAGGATAAAATTTTGGGCCAGGTCGTGGAAGTCTAGGCCGTAGTAGAACATGAGCCCCCGGACAAATAGGTGAAGTGGAAAGCCTAGTCCGCGGAGGAAGTGGGGGAGAAACACCACCCTCTCATGAGGCATGGGGGTTGGAATGAGCTGCCCTGTGTCGGGCAGCCTGTGCGCGATGTCGCCGGACAAGTATCCGGCCTCCCGCAGTCTTGTGATGTGCCCCTCCGTGACGGAGGAGGCCATCCACCTGCCTCCCGCTCCTGACATGGTTGGAGAAGGTTGAGGCGGGATGTGCGGACTTGGGCGCTGGAGCTCGAGTCTTGTGAAATGGATAAGCAAAGGAGGAAGAAGGCGTGGGTGAAAAGGTGGATCCTTATCCCTTATATGGACGGATGACTATGCTTCCCCACCAACTGGTAAAACTCGCTTATTTCCCAAGCGCCGTAATCAATGGCGCGGATGGGTTCTACGTCCGTATTGATGAGAATCCTGGAATAAGGGGCACGATCTATGCTTTGATAAGGCGTGCCAAAGAAACCGCCTCGCTAAGCGCTGGCGGAACAGTAAAAAGCGATTCATATAAAGGCCTGGCCGTGGTGTGATGTCACGCCGTGAGAATGCGTCGGCAGATCTGTGCAAAATTATTCTCTCTACGGTGGTATGTGGAACTTGTTTTGCGAGCGGACACTATCCTTGTGTTCAAAACCTTCTATGAAGTATTCGGAGGAGGAACCCGCCTTACAATGCGAAGACAATATGCGCGCGGACTCGTCGTCATTGAAGCCTGGTTCAAAGACTCTTGAGGAGTCCGGACTAGGGGTGTCGGATAGCGGACTATCATCACGGTCGGACTCCAAGACTATCAAGATACAAGATTGAAGACTTCGTCCGTGTCCGGATGGGTCTTTCCTTGGCGTGGAAGGCAAGCTTGGCGTCTGGATATGTAGATCTCCTACCATTGTAATCGACTCTGTGTAACCCTAACCTATCCGGTGTCTATATAAACCGGAGGGTTTTAGTCCGTAGGACGAACAACTGTCATACCATAGGCTAGCTTCTAGGGTTTAGCCTCCTTGATCTCGTGGTAGATCTACTCTTGTACTACCCATATCATCAATATTAATCAAGCAGGGTAGGGTATTACCTCCATCGAGAGGGCCGAACTTGGGTAAAAACATCGTGTCCCTTGTCTCCTGTTACCATCCGCCTAGGCGCACATTCGGGACCCCTAACCGAGATCCACGGTTTGACACCGACATTAGTGCTTTCATTGAGAGTTTCTCTGTGTCGTCACCGACAGGCCCGATGGCTCCTTGATCATCAACAACAGCGCGGTCAAGGTGAGACTTTTCTCCCGGACAGATCTTCGTGTTTGGCGGCTTTGCTGCGGGCCAATTAAGCAGCCATCTGGAGCAGATCAAAAGCTTCGCCCTGGCCATCAGGTCAGATTTGGAAGTTTGAACTAGATGCCGATATCCGCGGAGACTTGATCTTGACGGATTCGAGCCGCAACCAAGCGTGCCGCCTTGTCTCGATGGGCATGATCTAGCTCTGCAGCGAGCAGTGCCACGGAGGCCGCACCGGCATGCGCTCAACCCTTAATCGGGCGGATTCCCGATCGAGATGAGTGGTTGGACACCGCCTCGGGGCTACAATCTCTGGCGATTGGCGAACTCCATCCTGTCGCTGCGAAGACCTTGACTCCAGGGTGCCGGACTCCTCTCCGGACTCCGAACCCTCCGCGCTCCTGCCAATCGAACCGATTGGGCGCCCATTATGGAGTTCACTGCCGCGGACATCTTTCAGCACTCGCCCTTTGGTGACATTCTGAATTCGCTAAAGTCTCTCTCTTTATCCGAGAGCCCTGGCGGACTACGGACAGGAAGGTTGAGATCTGGACGGCGAAATTCAGCGCCCACCACCACCCACTTTGTAGCCACTTGTCGATAATTTAACCGACATGCTCGACTTCGACTCGAAGGCGTCGGCGGTATGGGCGGCGGCGCGGAGGCGACCAAGACCTAAGCGCCTACGAGGGCCTTTGGAAGGCCACCTCGTCATATGACATATACATGGTGGACATCCCAAAAGATGGGAGCAGCGATGGAACAACGGAGGATGACCCTCAAGAAACAGCGAAGCGCCCGGCGTCGGTGGCGCGCTCTAAATCCGCCACAATAATAGCGGTGATTCCGGCACGGAGATAATAACACCCGGACGGTGCGAAGAGAACCCCTCTAGCAGGACTCAAGCGCGGGAGGAGGAGAAGCAAGTCGCCGCGACGGTCTGCGCGAAAAAGAAGGTCGAGGGCGATAATTATCGCCTCCCTCCGAAGATGAGGCAAGCCTCGGCGACAACGAATTTATCGTGCACGAGGATCTCGCCGAATAGGGCGTTTCAAATGCAGGCTTATAGCCACGGCAAGCAGCCTCAAGAAAAAGCAGCAACAACTTGAGTTGATCAAGACCTGCTGGTGACGGATGGACTGAAGTCCTTGCAGCGAAGAGTATGAACTCGAGCGCCCCTCAAAAGCTACCCCAAGCGCAGGCCGTTGCCTCGATCGGAGGAGGAAGCACCCAAGTCACTAAGCGCCGCGACATGGCAGACCGGCCACCCGTGGCGCGACGGAGAAGCCTCTCGGCCCTCGCTCAAGCCACACCCGGCGGCGCTCAAAAGTACCAAGGCACGGGAAAGCGCGCGGACTTGCGAGATATATTGGAGGATAAGGAAAAACATACAAGATCGATCTACGGATCGCGTGGGCGTAACAACGGGATGATTACCGTCGCGCGGATACAACAACACCGGCGGGCGAACACGATGAACAAAGCTCATATGTGCTACGTCGTGATATAGCCCAATCTGAGCGCCGCACACCCACTATGCTTCACAGGCGAAGTAATGGATCATCAAATCCCGAGGGCTTCAAACCCGTAAACATCGAATCATACGATGGTACCACAGATCCTGCGGTGCGGATCGAGGACTATCTCCTCCATATCCACATGGCCCGCGGTGATGACCTACATGCCATCAAATACCTCCCCTCAAGCTTAAAGGACCAGCTCGGCATTGGCTCAACAGCTTGCCGGCAGAATCATATAAAGGCCTGGCCGTGGTGTGATGTCACGCCCGCGAAGTGCGTCAGCAGATCTGTGCAAAATTATTCTCTCTACGGTGGTATGTGGAACTTGTTTTGCGAGCAGACACTATCCTTGTGTTCAAAACCTTCTATGAAGTATTGGAGGAGAACCGCCTTACAATGCGAAGACAATATCGCGCGGACTCGTCGTCATTGAAGCCTGGTTCGAGGAGCTCTTGAGGAGTCCCGGACTAGGGGTGTCCGGATAGCGGACTATCATCACGGCGGACTCCAAGACTATGAAGATACAAGATTGAAGACTTCGTCCGTGTCCGGATGGGACTTTCCTTGGCGTGGAAGGCAAGCTTGGCGTCTGGATATGTAGATCTCCTACCATTGTAACCGACTACTGTGTAACCCTAACCTATCCGGTGTCTATATAAACCGGAGGTTTTAGTCCGTGGGGCGAACAACAATCATACCATAGGCTAGCTTCTAGGGTTTAGCCTCCTTGATCTCGTGGTAGATCTACTCTTGTACTACCCATATCATCAATATTAATCAAGCAGGGTAGGGTATTACCTCCATCGAGAGGGCGAACCTGGGTAAAACCATCGTGTCCCTTGTCTCCTTTTACCATCCACCTAGGCGCTGATTCGGGACCCCCTACCCGAGATCCGCCGGTTTTGATACCGACAGTGCCCGTAACCCCTTTCTTGTCCCTCTCCTCAGGAGGCAGGTCAAGGAGGCGAAAAGGGCAAAAGGGGCGCCTAGGGAAGCTACGGGTGGCAGGAGGCACCAAGAGAACATCTCGGTGGCCGTCCGAAGACTGGATGGTGATGGCGGCGCGAGCGAGCTTGAAGGCAGGCGGCAGGGCGTCGGCCAGCGTCGAAGGCGTCGGTGCGGCGTACTCTCGATTTGCGGCCTTGCCGCCCGCCCTCTTCCTCTTGGCAGCCTCCCAACGCCCGGCCGCCCAAGGAGCGACCCGAAGTTCAGGAAGCCGGCGACATGGATGATGGGATCGCCGGTGCCGCACGGAGCGGCGCCCGACACCTAGTCGGACCCGTCATCCTGCCGCCTGCTACCCTCGTCGTCGCTGCCGCTGTCCTCCTTGCAACTCCCGCTCGAGGAGGAGCCTTCGCTATCAGAAGATCTCTCCACGCAGCACCTTGCCCGAGTCCCGAAGCACCCGAAGACCTTGACGGAGAGGAGCCGCCCTCCATCAGCTTGAAATGGAGAGTGAGCCCCGCCGTCAAGCGGTCGATATGAGCGAAGGTCTTCCACCCTCGACCAAGGTACATCACATGAGGGGTTGGAAAGTCGACGTGAACTCGCGTACCGCTGATCCAACAGCCCCTCATGCGCAACCGCAATGACTCCGGCGGATCCATCTCCATCTCGCTCGCGAATGGAGTCGGGAGACGAAGGCGAAGGCAAGGCGGCCGGCGCAGCCTGACAAAGAACTCGCAAGGATCATCACCAACATGGCCCTCCGTGGGGGGAGGAACTACTGGCGAAGGCGGGACCGGCGCGCCGCCCCGTTCTCCTCTTCCATGAGCGCCTCGGCCTCGCCCGCGACCTTGCCCCCTCCCCCTTCCCCTCGCGGCTGGCTCTGCCACCGCAGATGAAGGAGAAGGAAGGACGCGTTGTCGATCGGCGACCCTGGATGCCACCGTTGAAGAGCCAGGATTCCCTCTCTCCATGGCGGATGGAGGGAGGGGGATCAGAAGCTGAAGGAATGAGAAGATGGAAGAGTGCGGGACGCCGTCCCCGCTCTTTAGACAGGAACGGGGAGGGGGCACGGCCGCCCCGCTCAGTCAATCAAGACGTGGAAGGCGCAGGGAACTGGGACCAACCCACTGCCCCGGCCCGCGACGGCCCGGTTTCCCGCCTCCACCGTTCGCCACCCCAAGCGCATGAGAACCACGTGGCAGGCATGCGGGACTGATGCTACGGGTGAGGCGACCTCTCCCCACCCCGTGATCATGCGGAGTGGACGCCTTGAAGACCACGCCCCGGCCCCGTTCAGTAAATGGGCCGCGCCTCCACGCCTCCCTCTGTTTATGGGGAAGGCGCGAACCGCCCCCTTCTACTGCGA
Source organism: Aegilops longissima (assembly GCA_021605205.1). Lineage (NCBI taxonomy): Eukaryota > Viridiplantae > Streptophyta > Magnoliopsida > Poales > Poaceae > Aegilops > Aegilops longissima. The sequence goes on from JAHIAM010003819.1 coordinate 12,085, forward strand.
CGTGACGCATGCGCACAGAGCTCAGCCCCCGCATGCCGCCCGTCACGCACACCTCCCCACGCCGAGCCACGCGGGAGGCATGGGAAGCGCAGCAGCGAAAAGATTACATGGTAAAACCACCCTGCCTGCCCGCGCACCATTTTTGGGCCTAGCCCAGCAGCGATTGTGCTTATGTGTGGCCCAGGCCGGGGCTCTGTCGGTGTACAAAAAAGAGGTACACTTTTGTACCCCTATATGATCTGAGGCAGTCTGAGCCACGGACACCGCCGCCTTGAGCAAGCGTGGGAGATGAGCCAAGGTAAGGCGAAGCTTCGAAAGGAGCGAGCAGCGCCAAGACCAAGGCCACAAGGAGCAAAGGGGCGAAGCGGACTCCCGGCAAGATCCTTGCCGGGCGATTCTAACAAACCAGCAAGACCCTTGCCGTGGCAGTTCGTCCCACACCTACGGGCGAGTCACCCTTGATTCCACTTGCCCCAATGGGGCAAGGATTGAGGAGAAATCCTGTGGTGGCATGCAGATCTTTCTGAAGACATTCAAGATCAGATACACACTATAGAAGACAATGACCCTTGGCGGGATCCCAGCCAAGGAGGACCACAAGGCCCCCGGCAAGAGCCTTGCCGGGGATGACAGCAGGCTCCACGGCAAGACTCTTGCGGGGCTCTGACAGGCCCTCGCCAAGGACACCCGTAGGGCCACCATCGGGCCCATGCCAATCAAACCTTCACCGCCGTTCACATGCAGCTGCCGACCTAACCAGTTGGGCAGGCACCTGCATGGCGGCAAGCAGATCTTCGTGGAGACCCACCATTGCTCCACCTCAGTTGCCTGCCTGCCTACATGGCACCGCGGGCACCGCTGGCCAGGGCGCGTGTCAACACGAGAGGGGGGCGGCGGACAGACGAGACAGGGCTCTCCCGTCCCGATAAAGCAAGGACACGTAAGCAAAGGCGCATTTAAAGGCGCCTTGTCATGTAATCGAGGATAGACTCGCATCACTGTACCCTTTCCACCTCCTGTGTGCCCTTGTGGCGACCCTTTCCCTATAAAAGGAGGCCCGAGGCGACCAGGAGGAGGATTTGGCTTTTTGGAGCTCCTCACACCCCATTGCTAGTTCAAGAACACCAGATAAACAAACCACCAAAGCAGGAGTAGGGTTTTGCGCATCCTCGTGGCCCGAACCTGGATAAAGAGACCGTGTGCTATCTGTTTGATCCGCTCTTCTCACAACCCCGCGCCCCGCAACCGTAGTAGGGATTCATGTGATCCCATAGGTGTCGTCCCCGCATCGACACGCTTTCCCTTGAACACCTGAAATATGCGGCAATTGTAAGTGAAAACTTCATTTTTTTATGATTTTCTGCCTTTATATTTTTGTTTTACTACAACAATAGTACTTTTTTCTCTTTACCTATATCTTCATTCTCATCCGTTTTTGTTTTAGGATGGGTATGTGAGCTCTGACTCTACCGCGAGTTTTGTCAATGAAGGACATATTGCATCCCGTTGTCTTCCCGACCGCGGATGCCGTTGATGTTCGAGGCAGAACTCCAACTGAGTAGAATAGTCACGGTGGGCGTTTGTGTGGGCGTTTACGTGAGGAATGGACTCCTGGAAGACTTTCATTTCTTTTTTTTAATAATTAATGAGTACTTTTAGTTCAATCCTATGGAGTACCGTTTTGTTATTCAGTATCGTGTTTGGATTGTCTCATGTTATTTGTAAATAATTTTTTTATGTTTTTTCATGTTACAAGTTCATTGTTGACGTTTGCGCGAGTTCATGTACATTTAGGTAACCTGTTGAAGCAGCGCATATGTATTGTTTGGGAGAAGCGCGCTTTGTGTTTGGCTTATATTCAGTGCCGTTTGTTTGTGTTTGAATTGTTGTCTTTTACATGTTCGCACAAGAGAGTCACATCTGCTAACGTACGAGGCAACATTTCAGTACCCTGTCTTTGTGTTCTTCGGGACCGTGCCTTTTGAAGCCCGGCATCCATGTCTGCGGAGGCTTCACTCCCGTGGCTTCTTTTCCGCTATTTCTGTACCTCACGTGACACATGTGATGTCTGTTTGTGCTGGTGTCACACGGCAATTTCTCTTGAGACTGCACAACCGTGCCTCTTCCATCACTCTTTTGTGAATCCAGCTGGTTTTTACCCGTGCCTCGAGAACTTCGAGAAGCCGCAATTGCGTGACTGTATACGCTTCAGTTCTGTGTCTCCTGTACGTGCATTTGCTTGTCTCAGGCGTCATGTTGGCTGTGACTCTACATGCCTCTGGCGCAGACGTCCGTCCGTGACGTGACGGATATGTATTGTTTGGGAGAAGCGTGTTTTTTGTTTGGCTTATATTCAGTGCCGTTTGTTTGTGTTTGAATTGTTGTCTTTTACACGTTCGCACAAAGAGAGCACGTCTGCTAACTTTATCTGAGGCAACATTTCAGTACCCTGTCTTTGTGTTCTTGGGACCGTGCCTTTAGAAGCCCGGCATCCGTGCCTGCGGAGGCTTCACTCCGTGGCTTCTTTTCCGCTATTTCTGTACCTCATGTGACACCGCGATGTCTGTTTATGCGGTGTCACACGGCATTTCTCTTGAGACTGCACAACCGTGCCTCTTCCATCACTCTTTTGTGCATCTAGCTGGTTTGTACCCATGCCTCGAGAACTCCGAGAAGCCACAATTGCGTGACTGTATCGCTTCAATTCCATGTCTCTGTCGTGCATTTGCGTGTCTCGAGCGTCATGTTGGCTGTGAATCTCGTGCCTCAGTGCGGGCGTCCGTCCATGGCGTGGCGTATGTATTGTTTGGGAGAAGCGTGTTTTTTGTTTGGCTTATATTCAGCGTCGTTTGTTTGTGTTTGTATTGTAGTGTTTTACACATTTGCATGAGAGTGGCATGTATGCTAACGTACGAGGCAACATTTCAGTACCCTGTCTTTGTGTTCTTCGGGACCGTGCCTTTAGAAGCCCAGCATCCGTGTCTGTGGAGGGTTCACTCCCGTGGCTTCTTTTTCGCTATTTCTGTACCTCACGCGACACACGCGATGTCAGTATGTGCTGGTGTCACACGGCAGTTTCTCTTGAGACTGCACAACCGTGCCTCCGCCACCACTCTATTGTGCATCCAGCTGGTTTGTACCTGTGCCTCGAGAATGCCATTTCCAAAGCCGTGCATGCGCACCAAGAAGCCGCAATTCCGTGCCTGTATACGCTGCAGTTCTGTGCCTCCTGTGTGTGCATTCGTGTTACTCAGGGGACACACTGGCTGTGACTCTTCGTGCCTGTGGTGTCAGACGTCCGTCCATGAGGGATCGATGGCTGTTACTCGTCGTGCTGTGCTTCTACCGCCTGCTCGTCGGAGTCTTTAAAACTGTGGCTCTCCGACTTGTGCCGTTGATTTGCTTCAAGTATTGATGTATCTCCGTGATACATGCCATGACTCTCGAGCAGTGTTGTCACGGTGCCTCTTGAGGTCTCTTTTTGCATTCAGATGATTTGTATCCGGAGGATTTAGGTCGAGACTGAAAAACAAGGCGGAAAAGATCATGTGGCTCATGAAGCCGATGCGATGCTGTATAGGCTATGTTTCCGTGCCTTTGTTGCCTGCATTGGCGTGTTTCGGTGACTTTCGCTGCATGTGTACATGCTGTTGTGATACCGACCGATATCTGCAAAAGTTATGCGCTCGTGCCCATTCAATAGACATGTATGTGCGTCTTGTGCCTGCATACCCGTGCCTCACGTGAAACCAGCCTTGACTCTCGAGGGACAGATGGTGTGAATCTAGCTAGATGAGGGACGGATGAGTTCTGACCTTCGGATCTAAGGTGTATGGCAGGTTGTTCATTTGCTTCATTGGATTCTTCCTTCGGTGGTCTTTATTCAAAGGAGGAATCGATGATCGATGTGGTGGTTGTTCGATGTGACTATTCAGTGTGTCAGTTACCGTAAAATAAAGTTAGAGGCTCCTTGGTTTCTCCGCGGTATCAATTATTTGTGCACAACCGTGACTCTAGGAAGTGCATGGTTCCATGAGCTTGGAGCACAACCGTCTATCGCTGCTCCTAGTTCACACGTTAATCCGTATGGTAACCCAAACGTCCCTCGCCAAGGTTAAATACTGGCCGTGTTTGTGAGGTCTCCACGTCGTATTGTAGCCGCAGAACATCAGGCAGTTTCCACCCTCCTTACCACTCCCTAACCTTGTCGCAGGGTCTCAAGAGTCTCCATTGGCACCTTGCTGCTCGCTGCCATGGACAACTTTTTGAACACCACCGAGTACCATCCGATAGTTGCCGACGGTAACATGAAGCTCAACGTGTGGTACACCAGCGAGCCTGGCAAGGTGGAGGAGATCATTGCCTTGTCACGAGGACTGGTTTGCGAGGAGAAGTACAAGTTTGTTGGTCTCGGCATGGAGTTCACACGAAAGGATTGGTATAGGCGTAGAAAAGTCGCCTCGTGCAACTGGCTATGCGGAATCATGTTTTGGTCTATCACTTCTGCAAGGCCAGGACGGAGTGCCCTGTCCTGAAGGATTTCCTTGAGAATAGAGGTATGACTTTCTCTAGTGTGGGCGTCAGGAATATTAGAGATTCTTTTTCTCAAGATTTCATCAGAATTCCAGAAGGGTACCACGTCGACATCCAAGAGAAGTTCATGATAAAAGGCGGTCAAGAAAGGGATTCCATGGAGGACTTAGCAGGAGCCATCATTGATGAATCTTACTCCAAGCTGGAGTCCTCTTTTCCAGAACTTCTTCGTCACTACTGGGATTGGAAGCCACTTACCTTTGATCACCTGAAATATGGAGCTACTGTAAGTGAAGATTTCATTTTCGTTAGTTTCTGCCTTTGTTGCAAGAACAGTATATTTTTTTTATTTTATTTTTACATTGATGTTTTCATTTGCTTTTCCTTTAGGAAGGGTATGTGAGCTATGAGCTGTACCGCAGGTTTACATCGATGAGGACATCCTGCATCGTCGTTGTCTTCTGATGTCGGATGGTGAGGATGTTTACGAGGATTGTGTGATGAATTGGTTATTTGATAGTTATTGTATTGGGTAATATTACATCGTTGATGAATTTGTAATTGTGGTGGTTTTATTTTGAACCATATGGAGTTGACTGGTTTGGAAATTTAAAGAATATTTTCCTCTATGATTTCTTGCTATTCGTTTGTATAAGATGAGATGTATTAAGAGGACCACTCAGATGTGCACTTTCATGAATCTAGGCAGTGCACAGCCGTCTGCTCGAGAATGCATTGTTTTTGTTTTAGGCAAAGGCACGCTCTGGTGTTATTAGTTTGCTAGTTGCTTCAGTTTTTCTCTCAATATGGTCTGCTTGACGGTAGAGGCGTCACTTTCACTTTGTGTTAAGTAGTGTGTTTGCACGGTTGTTTTATAACTAATATCTGGTTGTGGTTGTGTGTATGAAATGTTTTTATGCAGAGCTTGGGTGTCTTTAAGATTCTTCAGATTTTCTCACGGTGCTGCCTTTTTAAATATATGTTGTATGCATTTTGGGGCGATAATCCGGTGTGAGAGTTCTGTGGGACTATTGTGTTAGTAGCGGTTGCGTTTACGTGTTCCAATTATTGTGGTGGTGCTTTAATTTTGAAAGGCATTGCCGTGAAGGTATTGGAAAAATGCATTGTCGTATGTTTGGCGAGGCATTATCCTTCCTTTGGGTACTAAATTCGGAGAGGCATTGCGTTATGTTAGTATGAGTCACGGTCATGGTTGTATGTTACGTAATATTTCTATTTAGTCGGCTAGTGAATTCACGTCTGTCTAGTTAGTGGAGGCATGTCCTATGTTATGTTGAGGCAGAGTTGTGTGTGTCGTTTGGAAATGCTTTCTCAACACGTTTGTTAGGAGAAACGCGTATCGCTGTTATTCAAAACGCAGTCGTGTCTTTCTTTCAAAACGTTGCTTTCACTTACTTGCTGAGAGAGATTCGTCGATGAAACTTGTGAGGTCACGGACCTTTTTGGTTGAAGTCTGTCGTGCTTCCATGACTCGTTGGCTTGGTAGAGGACGGTGTGAAGCTATCGAGGGGCGGTCCTGTGCTAACTGGTGGCGCACTTGTGTGTGTCAGGTTAGTTGTCCGTGTTAAGAGTGGCACGTTCTACGTGGATAAGAGACACGACAGTGCCTCTGTGACCAGCATTACTGTAGGTGAGTCATTTAGCTCCTTCGTCGGATGCTTACGAATCGATAGTGTTTTTCCTCTATGTTCAAATTGTTTCTTTTTTTATGTCTAGTCGTAGTGAGTGGTGTTCTAGTGCAAGGAATTGATTTCTTGAATATGATCTTTACAACTTTTGAAAAATCGATTCTTATTTTGAAAAAATACGATGTCAGGAATTTAAGACTTGACCATTTGAATGCACAGCTGTGGTTAATGGGATCCATAGCAGATATCTTGGACCGATACAAAAATAGCTGAAACATTGTTGTGATTACATGAGTCGATATGGCTGAAACAATGTTCAGATGTCTCCATCTAAATTAAGGAACATCTAAGCAGTAGTCATCTTCTTCCAAATCTTCTTCTTTCGCGCCGGATGTTGTGTTTGTTGAGTACGATGCTCAGTGCCTCAAATACATGGCCTGTGTTGTAGTGCGATGTTATCATTTTGTAAGTTAGTTGTTCTCTCATCGGTTTCACATGGATCTGCAAAACAAATAAGCGCATAAAATAATAAAATTTACTGTAAAACTTAATGTTTAGCTGGCTTGGATGAACATATGTTTATGTGTTGTCAATGAGAGTGAACTTACATTATTGATAAAAAATGAATTATTATTGAAATTAATGAGGGGCATCAAATGCATGGTGTAAATAGCACTGTCATCCCTGAAATTTGAGAGCATTATGTTATTGGTTAGTAGGTGGACAGTAGATATGGGATATGTAGTGGAACAAAAAAATGCGTGGTGTAAATGAGGTAGAGCTACAGTTAGAAGAAACTCACTCTCTGTCTGAGTTACATACACTCTGCACAGGTTTGACATGAAAGGAGGCCATTGTGTGAGGATAGTTGTTGTAAGCAGAATGATAAGCTCTCTTGAAGTTTTCGATGACAATGCGAGTGTTCCTTTATACCGTCGCAATAGATATAAGGACACAGAATTTCGAATTGACGCATTGCAAGATTCACGATTATGAGGTACATAAAATGTGGTTTCTTTCTCACAGGTATTAAGACCTAAAACAATTAACGGGAAGTTATATCATTGTAACAAGAAAATCTGGTAGAATTGAAGGCGAACCTTTGGACAGATAGTGTGAGTAGGGTGAACTCACGATGTTGCATTTGTTTGGCAGCCTGAACCCAATAGTTTTTCTGCAATTTGTTCCTTGATGGTTCAGTGCTTGCTCCAAGAACTGAAATTTATCCTGCATTAAATTGAAGCTCGTCACTCAGCGTGCTAGTAGTAGTAAATGTGGTTTGTTATTATTATTTATGAGAAGCAATAACTTACAGAGGCGTCAATGTACATTATATGCTTGTGCACATATGTTGGCGTTGCGTAGAATTGTTCTTTCATCAACAACTCTGAGTAGGCATCGACCATTGACAAACCTAAAGTTCGATGATCATTAGCGTCGATTCGACGTAGAATATCCTCTTGCTGCCAAAGAAGATAAATGCATTTTAAATCATATGATTTTATTATTCAACATTAGAGTTGATGAGTATTCAATTGCAATAGTAGAATAATCAAGCTGAAACTCTTTAATTTGAAAGCTTCAGGCAGAATGCATTGCAGTTGTAAAAGAAAGGATCAAAACATTCTTGTAAGAGGAAGAACTAATTCATTACCTATCATTTTGGTGATGCACGGTGTCTTTGTCGAGGATTGTTTCATACACTTCTTTCTCCTCGTTGTAGAATCTCTTATTTCAAAAAGTTGGCGGTGATCTTGATGGTCATTCCCTTGGTGAGTGAATCGAGTGCATTCTAGCTGAGGATGATGTTGATGAGGTTGGAAGACAGGACCACGGAGTTCATTTGACCATTACTAAGTTGCAGATGACCCTCATTACAATTGTTGTTTCTTTGGACTATTAGGCCTTGTGGTTGGTGCTGCATCTTGCTTGATTGTAATGTCTTGACAGTTGGATCACGGTTGAGCACGAAGGAATATCTGTTGGAAAATGTTGTAGAGGATGGCGGAATCTGCATGCTGTTGAAATGTTGTTGCAAAACCTTTGTAACTTTAGCCACGAGACTCGCTTGTCCGTGGTTGCTGATGGTTCTGCTCTTGAGGTGGGCGTTCTTGGCACCATCTGATCTGTTATTACGAGCATCGTTGTGTTGGGGATAATGGGCATTGTGGACGGGGGTTTGTTGGTGGTACTGTTTGTGACTTTGGTTGTTCATTGCATAAGGTGAGTGCTGGCTGCTGTTTGAGCTGCCATTATTCTGAGCACCAGGACGTAGGTAGTAGTTGTTTTTGAGAGTCGGAACTGGTTGGTAGTGTTGGGACAAAGCAGTTGCTACCAAAGCTGTCGGACAAGACAGTTTGAGTTAAACTTGTGGGGTATGATGTACCAAAAGTCTGTGAGAGGTGGCTACCTCCGGCATTGAGCTTGATCTGCTGGTCATATGTGGCTCTTCATAGTTAGAAAGGCAAGATCTGGATAGCGAGGTTGAATTCTTGGTCAAGTGTGAGATAGTATCAGGTTGGCATTGTTGGGATGCTACTTGGTTATGAAAGGGTTGCTTCTTCTTTTCTTCAACGACTCTGTCAATTTGTTCATAGATAGATGGGTCAGACCATATTTCACCATCATTAATGAATCCAACATCGAGGAGGCCTCTGTGGTTGTCAGCCTGTAGAGACTGATTGGTTGCAGTTTGTGTTGAATTATGTGGAGACTCCAGTATTCTAACTTTTTTCTTAGGAGGTGTCGTATTATTGTTTCCTGGATCTTCTAACTGCTGTAAGGACCTCTTGTGAGCTGCCATTTGTGTTTCCAGTTCTGGCGGATGTGCGGTTGTGGTAAGAGGGGCGCTGTGCGTGGGATCAATACGTGGTTGTTTGGTACATTGTTCATGTTCTTACGAAATGTTATTGTCTTCGCATCGATAGATGTGGTAGTAATGATTAGACATCACTATTGGATGGAAGTGCTTTTCTCGTATCGATCTTGTGGCAGAACTGTTGTCGAGAATCGGTGGAGCGGCTACTCTAGGAGCAAGGGAGGAAGTAGCTACAGTGCGTTCAGTTTCAGCAATCTTCTTCTCATCTCTCAAAATTGAAACAAGATGGACCTTAGCTTACGGCGGTGAAGAAGAACGCTGTTCGGTGACAATGTTTAACTTTTGTGCAGGTTGGGATCTGGTGAGGCTCTTTGTGTTGGTTGAAGAATTTTTGTGGCGCTTCTCGAACCGCTGGACCGTGCAGTAGTTGGTGACGTTTTCCCAATGTGATGAACAAGTGCTCCAAGTGTATCCATTGAGATTGGACCAGTCAGTAACTGTTTGTCAACCGTAGAGTGCGAGATTGATGTTTCTGTTGCAGTAGATTTTGCTGTTTCCTCCAAGAGTTTTTCCAGTGGGCTTGTCAGAGAGTTGTGGTCAGCAGATCCTCCAGCAGAATTTTGGGTTTCAATCCGTACAGAACACTCAGACGAATTTTCACCTGTCGTTATAATTGCCCCACTCTCGAGCATCTCAGACGTTGGCACGAAGGGCTCATGAACCAGCAAGCCATCAAGGCAGTTCTGCAGATGGTTATGCACTTTGTCCAGATGAATCTTGGCTTGTTCATCAATGTCCTCTCTGTTGTGGTCGATCCTGTTCACCTCCAGTAGCAACTTAATCTGAGTTGATGATTTTAGCTGTGAAGATAGGCGAATTTGGGACTGCTCTTTGTCGTATGGATTACGGGAGTGCAGGTTAGGGGTATCGCAGCAGCCCTTTAAATTTTCGGGGAGTATGGCGTGGCGTGAATGACCTTTGGTTGAGCCACTCTTGGAAGAACTTTGACTGCTTGTCGTGCTAGAACTTGGGCGTAGAGTATGTTGAAGGGCTGATGAAAAGTTTCTTTTTCATTTGAGTTGTCCTATTGCACGTTACAATAAACGCCCCGGTCTCTGGTCTTGGTTTCTTTTGCACTAAGATCCCTACCAAGTGAAAGGAGCTTCTCCAATTTCTGCTCGAGAACTGGTTGAAACCGCGAGAAAAGTTATGTGTACATTTCATTGATAACTATTGCAATTTTCACCTTGGCCTGTAATTGAGAAAAACATCAGAAAATTTTAATACTGGAAATGAAAATTAGTTATTACTACTGAAAATGAAAAATATCTTGTGAGCTATTGTATGTTCTGTCAAGAATTGCAGAATCACACATGATATGTTGCGGGGAAGAGTGGGTAACAAGGTCCATGAATCATGGTCAACACATTCCTTGAAAGAGCACACCCGATGTATTGTACGAAGCATGGTTGACCTACCGCTGCAGGAAAGCAGTGCTATATTGAACCCCTGTTCAAGAATTCATCCGATTAACCAGTTAACTTGCCGATTAATCCCTGCTCGTAGGGTCACCGAGTAGCCGATTAACTGATTAATCACCCGATTAATTGATTAAATGGTCGATTAACTTGCCGATTAGCCTATTAATGCCCTACTCGTCAGCCAACCGAGCAGCTACCAGTTAACGATTTCCTCAACAATGTATTGAACACAAAATCGCAGCTAAGGTAGTATAGGAAGGACTTCTATATTAAACACAAAAGCACGACTAACATCCTGTAGGAAGCACTCCTATGTTTAACACAAAAGCAGAGCTAACGTACTATATAGGAAGAATTTTTATATTTAACACAAAAGCACAGCAAACGTACTATAGGAAGCACTTCTAGTTTTAGCACAAAAGAATAGCTAAGGTACTATAGGAAGCACTTTTGTATTTAACACAAAAGCACAGCTAAGGTAGTAGAGGAAGCACTTCTATATTAAACACAAAGGCGCGGCTAACGTCCTGTAGGAAGCACTGCTATGTTTAACACAAAAGCACAGTAACGTGACTCTGTAGGAAGCATTTTTATATTTAACACAAAAGCGCAGCTAACGTACTATAGGAAGCACTTCTAGTTTTAGCACAAAAAGCACAGCTAAGGTAGTATAGGAAGCACTTTTATATTTAACACAAAAGCACATCTAAGGTAGTATAGGAAGCACTTCTATATTAAATACAAAAGCACGGCTAACATCCTGTAGGAAGCACTTCTGGTTTTAATAGAAAAGCACAGGTAACGTACTATAGGAAACTGTCTGGATGAGCACTCGTCCTATATGAAGCACTTCTAGTTTAACACAAAAGCACAGCTAACGTACTATAAGAAACTATGCGGATGAACACAATAGGACATGTATCTTTTGTAAAAACTTATGGAGCATCATTTCAAACATAAAATCAGGTGCAGTAGCTGGAAATCACTTACGGAACAAAGTTTTCTTGAGGCACAAATTCTTCTATGTAGGATTCTAGTCTGGGACTCATTTGGAAAAATGGTGCACGAAAGCCAGCGGTGGTTGGAAAGGCGTCGCCTAATGTCTTTCAGCTGCCATGCGGAAAAGAAACAATTACAGTCAAGTCAAGTTAATACATTCCAGCTAAGTCCTTATGTTGAGTTGAAAACTTCGCCAAAGGAAAATGATGAAAAGTTGACTCACGCATGTTTCCCAAAAATTCCGTCCTCTGTTGACAGGCTGTCGTGTTAGCATAATTCTTAATGGCCTCTGTGTCCCACATGACAAGTCTTGCAGGAGTGTCGGGTTCCAGGTCCATAATCTTACGTATCCGGTACTCAAAATACATTATCTGCAAGTGGGGAAGAGGTAAAAATGAATCATGTTCTTGTAGCTGCTTGTGGGTATAAAGAAATGTACAAGTTAGTGAGCGAACCACTTTGGAATCAGGAGGCAGCCACACAGGCGCTGCGAATCCTTGTCCTTGAAGGTGCAGGTGATGCCACCAGCTTCTCTGTGACAGCATTGGACCAATCATATGATGGTATGTTACTTGTTGGTCCTTCTAGAGCGGCTAAATAGTTGGGGCTAAATTTTCAGTGACGAGGGAACTCTGTGGAGGGATCGGGATTGGCTTTCCTTTGGAGAGCTAGAATATGCCTCGCTTGTCGCCACCGATGCTAGATGGAGAAAGATCTGGAACTCACCTTGCGGACGACCCCACAAGTTAGTCAAATACTTGGAGGAACTATTTGAGAGCCCACATGTCAGTATGAATTCGAAGTCCACCTACCACATTTTCTCACCCCAGACGGAGGTTCTCCTCGTAGGACTCATATAAGGCCGACCCCACAAGTTAATGAGAGACTTAGAGGAATTAGTAACTGAGAGCCCACTTGTCAGTCTCGTCGACGGTCAAGTGAAGTCGACCTACCACATCTCGTCACGCCGAAAAAACATGTGCATCTCTCATGCGTAGCAAAACTCACCCCACCTATCAGGTTATTCTTCTCCTGCACGCACAAAATCGAAGTAGCCTCTCTCTTTCCTTCTCTCTTTCTCTCTCCGTCTCTCTTTCTCTTTTCTCTCTCTCCTAGATTCAAAATCATTGAAGGAGATCGCTGACAAATTGTAGCGAAGCAGATCTCCCCACAAATTAGAAAGGTGTGAGTTCCGAACAATCAGGGCATAAGATTCGGCAATCAAAGGTTAGTAGAAAATTTATCAGCGCACCTTTGCATGGCGATTCTGATCTACAATTCAATTTGTGGATGAATTTCTCGTGGTCAAGATTCATAGAATAAAACTGTTTAGTTTTACATTGTAGCTCTGATTTGAGTATGTTTCTTTGTTTTGTGTACTCTCGTCCTTATGTCTGAGCTTGTTCCTTTTGTTATGTTTGAATGGTTTTCTTTGTGTTAAGTGTTGCACAAGCAAACTAGCATTAGAGGATCTCACTTTGGGCTAAGATTGTAGTTTTATTAAAATTAATATATGTATATATTTATATATGTCAATTATATAGAAGTAAAAATATATCTACATTGCGTGGTAAGTGTAATGCGTTAGTAAGAAAGATTGAGATCGAGTTTGAAAATTTTCAACACTAATACTGCGGGTTTATAACTTTTTCGGGCAGATGTTCAGGAGTGCGACATCTGGTCAGGACAATAGGGACGGTTGGTCTTTGAATGACATCGGCAAGGATTATGGGAGGCAGGGAATAGCAAGGCAGTTGAACATTAGGGTTTGGTCTTTTATTTCTGTGACGTTTGTTGTCAAGGTGCTACCACTGAGAACACCAATTAGTAGATCATTAAGAACAAAAAAATGATTAATATATCCTGGATGAATGTTGTAATATCTGTTTGTCCTGTGCATCTACTCTGCAATTGAGTATCGAGAGGTGGAAGAAAAAAAATCACTACAAAATGAGAAGAAGATCAAGGATGCAGATGCTGTCAAACACGTACATGCCATGCGGGCTGGAGTAATTGGAGTCATGAGTGAGATACAAGTTCTTGGCAAACGTCCCAACCAGGAGCATGTTGTGCATTAGACACCTGCGAAGAGGAGCATTCTAAGCAGCAGAGACTCCACTAAGCAGATTGTGCGGTAACGACAAAAACTTCAAGCGCTGGTTTTGAGCGTGCGTGGAAGTTTCGTGCTAATTATTAAGTAATACTCACCGTGCATCTAATTATTTTTGCTTTGAAGACACAGTTGTCCACAAAGGTGCAAAGCGGGCGTTATGGCCTTGGCGTTTGATGGCGGTCATAATGAAGAGTGCAGGGTAACAGAATTGGCCTTGATGCAAGCGAGAAGGATCGGTGGCAACAAAAGCATTAGTGTTCAAGGATTGATGCGGTTTGCGCGGGCAAGAAGAGTCAACGACAAATCAAACATAGGAGGAATAAACTTTCTTGTTCAGCAGCACGAGAAAGCAATACGGTGACAGCAAATATGAGCGTGCAACAACATTTAAAGCAAATGTATGTTTTTGTGAGCAATTTTTCTTTGTTTTAAATCGGTATATTTAAATTGTAGTATCTTGCACACGTGGGTGTACGAGCAAGGAAGCAAATATCGCAGTAGTCCACGGATCGATGAAAACATAAGGCAAGGTCCTTTGAAAGGATCACTGCGCCGTTCAACATGAGGATCCTTCAAAGGATCTCCGATGGCATTCGAATAGTCAGCGAAATTACCAATGCGGAGGTTATGCCAAGATTTGCTGGACAAAGAGGCATGGGAAAACAAAGGTGACGTCGGAACTATGCTTTTTCAATTCAACGCACAAACAGTTTTATGGAAGAACAGGGTAAAGTGCAAAACAGGAGGACGGTTGTCCGTTTGGTGCGGCTATATATGCAGTTGTTCTATTGTATAGGATGTTGTTGTGCCTCTCCGGTTGTATGGTGTAAGCAGAAGCACATCTGTGCCTCTTTGTCCAGATGTGTGTGTAGCATGGTCACATTCGTGCTGCTGGGTGTAATGTGAACAGTGCCTCTGGTGTACCGCTTATTAGAAACTAAAAAAACGCATATGCTGCTCTGGATATCTAATTATGTTTCGTGCCTTGTGTTCAGGATTTGGCGGAGGGGATAACAGATGAGGCAAAGAAATATCATAGTTCTCCATCCATTTCGAAAGGAACACAGCGTTCAGAGCAGCGAGTAGCGTGCAGCGCCAGCATGGATTGCATTGTAGAAGCAGCACAGTCCCTTGGTTGCATGAGTGCGGAGAAACAGGGAGCAGCATTGCACAATCGACGGTGGAAAGCGAGTCATTTATGGATTTGTCCGTGCCATGCAGAAGCAGCGCTGCTGTGTGTGACCAACAACGAGCAGCAGCAGCTCCGCTGTAAGTGGACCTATGGCTGGCGATAAAACTGATGTCGTCAGAAGTGAATGCGATCAGACGAATGAAGACACGGTAGACAGAATCACCATGGCGCCGCCGACCATTGTAGAGAAAGAAATGGACGACATGTTCAAAGAAGGCATATACCCAACGATTCAGGAGGTCACCTAAGCGCTCGAACCAGAGGGTGGTATGGTATTTGGATCATTGGGTGAGTGCTTTTTCTTCTTCTGCAGATATGCCAGGAAGGTTGGCTTTGCTGCCAAGCGATCAATGAGTAGAAGATCGACATATGATCAGCAGCTTGACAAGCAGGTGTTTCAGTGCACTAAGGAAGGGCAGAATAAAACAACTGAGAGACATGTTAAGGAGAGAAGGAGCAATTGCTTGATCCGGACAAGCTGCCAGTCAAATAACAGCCAAGAGGATGCGAATCGAGGAAATGGTATCGAAGAGCGTGCGCCTAGAGGACAACCACCAACTTCACCCATCAGATTGGATCTTTGAAGTTCATGAGATGCTACAAGAAGATGACACCTCAGGAGAAATTCTTTATACAAGTGTTGCAGGAGGCGAGGTTAGAATCGAGGAAGGATATGCAAATTTTTACTGCCATGGGGAGACCGAGGCGAGAAATTATGTTCGACATGATTGACATAAGCAACATTGCATGCGGGACAGGGTTGGAGGCGGCACGAATATCAAGGACACCATGAAACTGTTTGTCCATATGCGAGGCGGAGGCGGGATTCCACCATGTGGAAGAGGCAGAGAGAACAATGTAGTGCGAACTGTTTTGGACAGACTCCTTGTGCAAGATGAATTATGATCTATATGGAGATTTCGTGTCTTTTGACACGACATTTTCTATGAATATATATGGCTTGCCATTTGCACCAATTATAGTTGTCGACAACCATGGGTTGACCGTCCTGTTTGGACTAGGCCTTTTGAAAGGTGAGAATATAGGGTCATTCAAGTGGCTCCTAAGCACATTTGTCGAGGCAATGGGAGGTAAAGAGCCGAAATACATAATAACAGACCAGGACCAGGCGATGAAGACTGCAATAAAGGAAGCTCTTCCGAGAACGAGGCACAGGTTCTGCTGGTGGCATATTAGGAAGAACCTAAAGGAAAATAACGCATAGTGTTTGTGCAGCACCCAGGGTTGTCTGCTGATTTATTCGAATCGTCAAAAACTCACTAAATTAAGGCGAGTTTGGCGTGCTGAAATCAGCAATTTCTGTGCACAAGGTGGAAGGCAACAAACACCTGAACACGCTATGGGAACTCTGAATTTTTTGGTGCGGCTTACTTCAAGGACTGCTTCTATCCTTTCTCATCAACAACCACTCGCGGTGAGAGCACGAATTCGATGTGGAAGAATTACGTCGAGCACGGTGACACTATAAAAGGTTTGTTAATCGTATCACATGATTCAGCAAAATTGCCTCGCCACGCTTGACAAGAAAAGACACGAACAGAAGAGAAGGCGCCATCACTAGAGGCGGGTTTTCGATTGAAAGACAAGCAAGTCAAGTATACACCAATGAAATTTTCAGGAAATTCCAGCTGGAGCTCGGAACGGACTTACTTCAAGTGCTCGACACGGCAAAGGGAGGCAATATTTTTTAAAAGGATTCTGAGCCTGGAGAAAAGTGTGGAAACCATATCCGGG
Source organism: Aegilops longissima (assembly GCA_021605205.1). Lineage (NCBI taxonomy): Eukaryota > Viridiplantae > Streptophyta > Magnoliopsida > Poales > Poaceae > Aegilops > Aegilops longissima. Next base: position 28,625 of record JAHIAM010003819.1, read on the forward strand.
CGAGGAATTTGAGAGGTCTGAGTTCGGGGTAGATGTGGATGAGCAAAAGAAATATCTGATTGCAGCTGCAAGAAAATGAGTAGGGATGGCATTCAGTGCTGCCTTGTGCTTAAGGTGATGGACCAAACAGGCATGATCGATCAACTTCCAAAATCCTTTGTCATCCCGGATGGACCAGGAATCTATCGGAGAGTCGAAAGTTCTGTCTACAAGTCAAGGTGATAGCATGACTGCACAAGATGATGAAACAATGAGATTGACCTCGCTTACGCTGAGTTATGGGATATCTGTTCAAATGCTTGCAGAAAAGAAGGCATACAGTGTTTTGCATGAGTGTACGGTAGATATGAAAATAAAAGTCATGGCGGCACTTGCTGAGGAACCAGACACATGCATTCTTGTGAAACTCTCAAGAACCCTCCATGAGTGGCTCAAAGGGCACGAAAAAGGAGATCGAATCAAAGCTGGTTACGAGAAGAAAGGAAAAGGCAACAAAGCTGTATCAAGTGCGGATGTTGTTGAGTAAAGGGTCACAGGAAAGCGAACTGCCGGATAACCCGAAGTACAGGAGAGGATGAGGATTGAAGAGAGAAGAGGAAATCGCAGCTGGAGAAGAGGGCAAGGTCAATGAAATGGCCGACAACACCGACAACACCATCGAGGACATCAAGCGGCCCAGGACAATGCACTCCAAGCCCAGGAGGAAGACATCAGATGCCAGCAACTCCAACGACCCCGCGATAGCAGGGAGCATTTACCAAATTCTTGCATCTCGCAAGAATCGAACATCACACAAGCCAGGCACACAGAATGCGTGCAGGGAAGCCCAGGACAAGGCACGAAATCTCGCGGTCCATTTCAGAAAGGAAAGTTCTGAGTGGAGACTTTTGGTACGGAGAGCAGTCGAAAAGAAAAATTAAAGGTAATAATGCAGCCTAAACAGAGGCGTAAGCAAAAACAGTGATGACTACAATATTTCGCTTTATTTTTATGTATGAATGTTAATATTGCAGGCAAATAGGTTGAATAGGCATGCAGAAGGGTGGGGTTGCACAAGTGTCGAGAAGGAAGAATGGATCGCTGAACATTCAAAAACAAGGCTGCGTGGAGTGATGAAATAGCAAGTGATCGGTGTGGAGGGCGGGCTGGTGTCGATTGTTTATTTTCTCGTTGTGTGGTTATAAGAACGGCTTGTAAGTTAATTTGCTGCAGTCATAGAAAGAAAACAAATTTAAATAAGAACGCCTTTTGTTTCTTTATGTATTTTTACTCGGCGGAGAAAAATATCAGAGGCACAGGTTTCCTTGTTATTTTCCGCGGCAGCGTCGGTTTCTGAGCGTGGATGTTGTAAGCATACAAGCATGCTTCTCTGCTGCATGACAGAGATAAAAATAACCCGAAGGGCACGGGCAGCCATGGCCATGCCACTGGTGAATGTTCAACCGTGACTCTCATGGTTGCATGCTAAGCGGACGTGACTCTATGTAATACCACTCCATGCCTCCGGCGTATTCGTCCCGTGTCTCTCCGTTTGAGCGAGTCGGCAGGATTGTTCAGAAGACAGACACTAGTTTACCTGACTCTATATAATACTGCACGATGCCTTTGTGTTCTTCCCACCCGTGCTTCGGCGTGGAACAGATTCTTTAATGTATGTATGTGTCGTAAAAATTAAAACTCGGAGGGCACACCGTTCCTGGTCTGCGTGTTCAACAGTGCATATTGTATAATGAAAGCCGTGACTGTTCAACAGTGCATCTGTACAACCATGATTTCACCTTGTCGTGGCATCGTGACGTTCGTTCTCTGCCTGAAAAGCGTGCCTTCCACAGCCGTCCTACTGTGTGCCTGACAAAGGAGAAACGCCAGCCGATGGAGTGCTTCTTCTATTACTAAAAGCCTGGTCCTCTTTGCTTCACTTCCGTGCGTTTGACAGTTGCTCCTTGGTACAGAACCGTGGTTGTACAGAGTTCTTGCCCGTGCTTTTAAGGACAGTGTCTCTCGGATCGTCCATTCATTGTCTCATAAAGTAAACAGTGAGGGTTCATATCTGAATCCAATTCCGTTGTGTTTCTGCAGTAAACGCTCGTACGTGACTCTATGTAATACCACAACATGCCTCCACTGGTTCATGTCCGTGCCTCTCCGTCTGAGCAGTCGGCGGAATCGTTCAGAACACAGACCACGAGCTAACATGACTATATAACATCACACGATGTCTTTGTGTGCTGCCCACCCATGCTTCGGCGTGGAACAGATTCTTTTAATGTATGTACATGCTGTAAAAAATTAAAACACGGGCGCAAGCTCATGCCTGGTCTGCGTGTTCAACAGTGCATCTCGCACAATCAAAGCCGTGACTGTATTATTGTTTCAAGCAGGCATCTACAATTTCTGGGAAAAATAAAGGAGAGGTAATTAATCTGTACCTTTCCGTTCCTCTCAGTATTTAAGTTGTTTAGTGGGTGGACAGGTTATAATCCATTTTCCAGATCCACCTCACTGAGCACTTAATCGTGTCTTGGTGCGACCCCTGCAATGGAGATGGAGATGGAGATGGAATGTGCTACTCCTAGCTCCAAGAGGGCGAGAGTGGCGCCATCGGCGACGCCGCCTTCTGGTGGTGTGTTTGTCGCCGTAGGGGAGGGAAGCGGCAAGTATGCTCTTCCTCGATCCAAGGATGAAGAAGAGGGGTCTCGTCTGGATCACATCAGCGACCTCCCAGACGCCGTCCTAGGTGAGATCATCTCTCGTCTCCCCATCAAGGAGGGCATCCGTACTAGAATCCTCGCTCGTAGGTGGCGTCCTTTATGGCTCACCGCTCCTTTGAATCTCAACTATCACGAGTTCTCTCTTGCCCGTCTTTTTAACGATGGAGAAACAGTTCATATTGTCATCATCTTGAAACTATCCGCGGTCACCGAGGCCGTCTTCAGATGTTATACTGGAACTCGGCACTCTAGAAATTCTGTCGTTAATGTTGTCAGTCTTCCGGAATTCATCTTGTCCAGTCATGCTGACTCAGTAAGACGCCTCTCTATCCCGGCGTGCTACCTGCGGTGCAGACCTGCCATCATTGTTGCCTGGCTCCGATCGTCAAATCTCAACAATCTCCAGATTCTTGAGTTCTACTATCTATTCCCAGGATTCTAGCAAGAGGATACACCACTGGGTGTATTCGCCGTGCCCTCAGCGTCGAGTCCGTGTTTAGGTTTTCCTCCTCTTTGCACACACTCGGCTTTGCTCTTTGCAATATACCAGACAATTATGCAGGGGCGCTTAAGCTACCGCTGGTGAAAAGACTATAAACGTGGAATTTCTTATAACAGAGGTCTCGCTTCAAAGCATAGTCCACTCTAGTTGCCCTGCACTTGAGTCTCTGCTGCTTATTTTCAGTGGGGAGTTAAATGCATCACAATAAACACGTATAACCTTGTAAGCATTGGCATTTGTTGTAACTACGGAAAACTCATTATTAAGGATGCGCCCGCTTCAGCGGTAGATCCGCGATAAAGTGGGCGACCACTGTTCGATTACTGTTGTCTCTGCACCTAAACTGGGGCGCTGGGTGAATTAGCGTTCGTGTCTGCGCCCTGCGTGTTGAGTACCGACTTTCCCTGATTCTGGAATAGGGTGATGACTTGTTCCGATGTTAGTTCCAATAATTTGTTGAAATATGTTCTTTGCTTCATGTAGGGTGAGGATTTGGGTAACCGGTGTCTTTGCACCTGATCTGTATCCACGTCGTCTCACATGTCTTGCGGTATTGAGTTTTGACAATACTTCCAGCTTCATCTTGTTTGAGAGGAAACCAATTTTATTTCGTCCAACCTTTAATCTATTAGTTTTGTGACATATCTTCTGTTAATTTTTATGAAGCGTTTTGGGGCAGTCGGTCTTACAACAATGCGGCAATCTGTCAATACCTTGTTCATCTACATCGATTATAAGGTGGACATTGTCGTTGAATTGCTGCAGTGCTTTCCAAAACTGGAGAACTTGTCTGTCGAGGTGATGATCTTGAGAAATGTGCATACTGTAGTTCTCCTTCCATTTCAAAATGTTTATGTTAAATTTGACTGAAGTGGATACATACATACATACATATCTTTTCTATGGGCGCTGAGAAAATCCTTTTACATGGGCGTATAATATGCGTAAGCAAACTAGCAGACAATCATGGGGTCTCACCCTATTAAATTTGCCCCTACACTCTGTAAAAGGAAAAAAACTAATATAGCCCTAACCCTAGGAAAATAAAACGTCTCAAAAAAAACCTAGGAAAATAAACAACTTCTTAATAACCTGCCCTCTCCACGACCCTCTCCTACTACACGCTCAATTCCACCCACGCCGCCGTCCGTCCCCTGATGTTATTGTCGATGAGTTCCGGGTGACAGACACCAGCACCTGATTGATCTTTCCTCGGGATGTGCAAGTTGATCCCGTCCCATCGCATCCCCCCTCTCTCTCTCTCTCTCTCCACGTCGTGTTCAAACTCCTAAACTCCACTAAACGGCAAGGAGGAGTCCTGGGGGAACGATGATGGGTAGCAAGACGGAAGGAAGAATCTGGTACGATCTCTCACGTACTGATCATGTCCTCATATATCTAAGCGTCATGGTCAGGGATCACCTTCACATGCATCTCTCAGTATCAAAAACAGATCTATTAACGCCAGTTCCTCAGTACGTTCCAGTAAGAAGTGGCTAGATTTCATTTTTTTTTCTCTATTTGGACGATCACATCAACGGTGATTCTGGTGGTATTATGCAAGAAATCAAGATTGTGAAGGTGACTCTTAGATTGAATCCTATATTGGTGAAATCAACAGAAGAGAATCAGTAATTACAGGGCAGCAAGAGTAGGGAGGCGACGGTCACATCAATGGTGATTCTGGTGGTATTATCGTTCCAAGTAAAAGCAAAGGTTCTACTCAATTTTTTTTTTGCCAAATGTGACATGATTAATTTAGTTAGTGGTGATCCTGTGGTGCAGCTAAGCAGAAAGCGGCTGAAAGTCCTTTC
>JAHIAM010003820.1:0-23504 GCA_021605205.1 Aegilops longissima
GACAAGATCCGCCCACAACAAAATTGTGTTCTTGTCCAAAGAAACTACCATAGACCTAGCTCATGATGCCCTTTGGGGGAAGCGTTCGAAAAATTAAAATTTTTCTCGGTTTCACCAAAATCCATCTATGAGTTCTACTAAACAGCGAGTCACGAGAGGTTTGCATCTACATACCACTTTGGGTCATGCAGGCGATTGAGGGTGGTGATGATGAAAGGCGTTCTAGCGTGATTGATCACCGATGACCAAAGTCTTTGAAAGGACAGCACCTCCGTGTTCAACACCGTGCGGGACGATGGCGTCTCCTCCGTCTTGATCCAGCAAGGATGAAGGAGAGGTTGAGAAGACAACTCAATGGCAGCACGGCGTGGTGCAATTTGTCTGAGTTCTCGGCGGGGCTTCGCCAAGCTCACGGAGAAAGAGGAGTTGGGAAGGGGGGCTGCGCCTTCAATGGTGTTGCAGCCCTCCCCCACCCCTCTATTTATAGGAGGAGAGGCAAGGGGGCCGACCCTCTAGGGAAAACCCTAGAGGCGGAGGAAGGGAGGAGGAAAGGGGTGGCTTGCCCCCAAGCCAGAGGCCCCCTTTTCTCCTTGGGGTTCCCTCCCCAAACCCTAGCCGCATGGGCCTGGGTGGGGGCGCCCAGCCACCAGGGGCTGGCTCCTCTCCCACTTAGCCCATGTGGCCCCCGAAGGTGGCCCCTCCGGTGGACCTCCCGGAACTCTCCGGTGGCCCGGTAATTACAGTATACCCCGAAACTTTCGGTCCGTTTAACCACTTTCATATATAAATCTTTACCTCCGGACCATTCGGAACTCCTCGTGGTCAGGGATCTTATCCGGGACTCGAACAACATTCGGTAATCACATACTTGTCTTCCTATTAACCTAAGCGTCACCGAACCTTAAGTGTGTAGACCCTACGGGTTCGGAGACATCTGAACATAAGAGACTACCTCAAGTCAATAACCAACAGCGGGATCTGGATACCCATGTTGGCTCCCACATGCTCCTCGATGTTGTCATCGGATGAACCGATGTCAAGGTTCAAGCAACCCGTATTCTATTCCCTTTATCGAGACGGTATGTTACTTGCGAGACTTCGATCGTCGGTATCCCAATACCTCGTTTAGTTCGTTACCCGGCAAGTCACTTTACTCGTACCGCAATGCATGATCCGTGACCAGACACTTGATCACTTTGAGCTCATTATGATGATGCATTACCGAGTGGGCCCGATGATACCTCTCGTAACGAGAGTGACAAATCCGATCTCGATCCGTGTCAACCCAATGGTCACTTTTGGAGATACATGTAGTGCACCTTTATAGTCACCCAGTTACGTTGTGACGTTCGATACACCAAAGCACTCCTCGGTATCAAGGGAATGTGCCGCGATCTCATGGTCTAAGGAAGAGATACTTGACATTGGAAAAGCTCTAGCAAAAGCGAACTACCGATCTTTGTGCTATGCTTAGGATTGGGTCTTGTCCATCCGTCATTCTCCTAATGGCGTGATCCGTTAATCAACGACATCTAATGTCCATAGTCGGAAACCATAACTATCATTGACCAGCGAGCTAGTCTACTAGAGGCTTACTAGGGGCGTGATTGTAGTCTATGTATTCACCGTGTATTACGATTTCCGGATAATCGGTTATAGCATGAATAAAGACAATTATCATGAACAAGGAAATATAATAATAATGCTTTTATTATGCCTCTAGGGCATATTTCCAACAATTGGTGGGTCCCATGATCGAAGCGAATCGTTATTTTTTTTGCTCGGGCGCGCCTTCCTTGGCGAAGATGTAGCTGGTGGGTCCCCAGCGATCGGCGAATTGTTTTTTAGCCGGACGCACTTCTAGCGTGTGATGGTGTAGCTGGTGGGTCCCGGCGTCGGGAGAAGCGTTTTTTTCACGAAATCGGTGGCCCGTCCGGTGGAGTCCCTGCTTGTCGGTGGAGGAATCATTATTTTCAGCGTAATAAGGAGGCACTTCCTTGCTGCGGCCGTGGACCCGTTGTCGAGCCTCTCCCGTACGGTCCACGTCCGATGGAAGTTGTTCCTTGACCACGTTGACCATGCAGCGGCAGAAGACGCACGGGCGGTGGAGCGGCGGCGAGGCCTATGAAGGGGGCGACACGGGCGGTGAAAGCCGCGATGGATGCCAGCGGAGAGGAGTATGAGGTTCACTCGTTCGGCGGTGTGAGGCTGCCGTCGACTGCGAGGCACTGGCGGTGGTGGGAATAGTAGAGGCGGTGAGGCCTCGCGGCGGCCTGACCCGGCTACGGAGGCGGAAGGCAGGAGAGGCCGCGACCGGCGCTGCTGTCGGTTGGAGCAAGAAGACCGGAGGTTGAAGAAGCACTCTGGCCGTTGGATGGACATCGTCACGAGTCCTTGGAGCTAGAATCGTTCATATTGACTAAGTTGACAAAGCCCTCCGTCCCGTCAACTTAGTAGGCCCTAAGTCAGCCACCCACCAAGGTGGGTCCCAGCTAAGCAGGGTATAATTTTTTGTGCGTAATAAGAGAGGCACTTCCGGTGGGTGCGGTACGGCGGGAGGCGTTTTTTGCGAAATCGGTGGCCCGTCCGATGGGTCCCAGCGATCGGGGAAGCGTTTTCACGAAATAAGGTGGCGTCCGGTGGGTCCTTTGTCGGTGGAGAATAATTATTTTCGGCGTAATAAGGAGGCACTTCCTTGCGGCCGCCGTGGACCGTATCGACCTCTCCGCGTCTGATACTCTTCGATGGAAATCGATCGTTGACCACATTGACCACGCGCTTGAGGAAACACCCGGTGATGGGCGTGGCGGCGCTAGGAAGGGACAACACGGGCGGAAGACACCTGGCGGTGGAAGCCAGCGGAGAGAATCTGAGGTTCACTGGTTGAGCTGTGTGATGCTGCTGCCGTCGCATGAATAAAAAGGGTGTGGGTGAGTGGAGGGATGGCACGGCGGTGGGAGTAGTATGGGGCGGTGAAAGGCCTCACGCGGCAACCTGACCCGGCCACGGGAGAAGCGGAGGCGAGCGGCACGGCCGGTGTTGCTTTGGGCGGCTCGACCAAGACCACGAGGTTGAAGAAGCACTACTGGCGTTGGATGGACATCGTCTGATCCACTGAAGCTAGAATCGTTTATATTGACTAAGTTGATAAAGCCTTGGTTGGCTCCAACTTAGTAGGCCTGAGTCAACCTCTCGAAGCAGTCGCCCCGGATGTCGGGGAGGAATCATTTTTAGGTAGGCGAAGCTAAGAATATCGATATTGAAGAAGAAGCCACACGACATCCATTGGATAGACATCCAACGGCCCTACTTGCTAGAACCGTGTGTTAACTATAATAAGTTGACAAAGCCTTACATCTGCGTCAACTTATTTTTTTAGAGACAGCGTCTCATAGTAGGCCCACAAGTGTGTGGCGTGAGAACTTATAAGCCATTTGCGTTTTGTAAGAATGTACAACCCATTTTGAATTCTAATGGAATTTACAACAGCCTATTTACAGTTTTTTAAAAGTACAACCCATTTTCTAGCTAGGACAACAATTAATAATTTCAACCAACCGTTGAAGACATAATTCAATAAAATTTCCCACATTTTGATGGGATCCGAAATATTTTTATCCCGAAATTTCTAGTCAGATTAAATATAAATTTGTATTACGTAAAAATCCAACGAAACATTGCGCGCGCAACAATGAAAATTTAAGATTTTCAAAATCCATAAATAATATTTTATACACTAATTTTGTGTTTGTTGCATTCTTTTATAATTACTGCCTTAGATTTTATAATTACATCCCATTTATTATTTTAAATCCCATTTTCCTGTTAAGGCTAATGCATCCCCCCTAGGAAAGATTTGCAGCCGGTGGGCGGAGAATAACAAGTTGACCTTGCACAGGTATTCCTCAAAAAGGCGTATAGCTGGGCTAGCCATTTTCATCTTGAAAAATTAGTATCTGGGCTGGATATCTGGCACTGGCTAGGCAGGCCACAGCCCACCGATTAATACCTGCTCTCCTCACGAACAACAACCCGAAATCGCCATGAGAAAAACTGCAGTGCTCACGCCTCAAAAACACAAATCTTGCTCGAGCTGCTTGGTCCCGGCTGTCGGCCGCACCTTTTGCAATTCTCTCGTTTATATTGACTATATAGGTTGACAATGGTGTGGGACCGTGATGTCGAAAACCAGGAGAAAGCAAAAAATATAGTTGTACATAATAAGGAAGCACTTGCGTACATGCGGCTATGGCCCTAGTGGGTCCCTAGTGTCATCTAGTCAAAATAAAGTCATTTCCACGAATCCTCATGTTCGATTGACCATGTTAACAATGCTCGGCGCTTCTGTGGCGCAACAACTTCGAAGGACAACGGAGAGCCTCGCATGAGCCCTCTGAGGTCTGATACAGGCTGCTCATTCAGGAAGCCAGGATCGCCGGACACCTATGAGCACCTTGACTGAGGCGGGACGATGAAGCGATAAGGCCGTGCTTGGGAGCTCGGTTTATTTCAAACTTGTATTAACATACAAGTGTAATTTACTAAATCGCCGAAAACAACGCGTAAAATACAGGGGTAATGGAACCAAGGGCGAGTGCGTAAAGTAAAACGGCGGATTCTGCGTGTAATTTAAGAGACCGGTGTATATTTTACGAAACTTTGCTATATGGGCGACATTACCATACGATACATGCACGACGTGCGTATCATGCCATCCATGGGCAAGGCTGAAACAGCAGCTAACGGCTGGATTAGCAATCGTCAGAAGTTGATCGTTTAGCGTTTTTATCGTATGTGAAAGTACTTCCGATATTTTACTAGTCGAAATCGACCAACAAAAGCGCCTTCTTAGAGACCATACGCTTTAATTTACAAGCGTCAGTTTACAAGCGGTTTTAGTTGGAAAAGCGATAGTCAATCACGGCCTAATATCATGGGTTGGTGGGAAGATCATATGGTTTCCGCGTCTAACCTACCCGACTTGTGTCGTAGGCTATGAATGAAACATCGGGCGATGAACTTCTTAAGCTGCGGAAACAACGAAGAGGATGATCTTCTTGCTCAAGCAAATCAACGGCATTAGATCGACATGCAAAACAATACGAAGCATTATTCTCGGGAAGCACGGTGAACATCTGCGTGATGCCGCATGCCACAACATTCAAAGCTCAACTTTGCAATCAACACACAAAGGCCTAGCATTACATAGACAATACTTAGAACAAACTCTTAACACATGAATATCTCAGCGGAGTAACTATTTACTTCTAAACTGAACACAGGAGAATAGAGAAAAAAACTTTCGGCGCTGCTCACGGCAAAGAGGCGTCCCACTCAAAAATATCAAATGCATGTCTTACGGCTAACATCAATGAGCAAATTTTGACAAGGTTTTCCAATTCCATATATATTAAACTAACGTCTTCTTGCTAACATCAATGATTAAACTTTGACAAGCTTTTTCCCATTCAAAATATTCAATGTCTATGATGCGTGGAGTCCTATAAACTTCTTGCTAACATCAATGATTAAACTTTGACAAGCTTTTCCCATTCAAAATATGTAATGCCTATGATCATGGAGTCCTGGCGCTTCTTGTACTTATTGTCGGATTTTTGGGTTCGGCCCAGACCCTTAAAGTTCGAACCTTTGGAGTGCTTGGCGGAGATCTTTCCCTACCGGTTCATGCGTGAGCGGTTAGCGAGGATCCTAAACTACAAGCGATGAACAACCTGCGAGACCACGAGGTTTATACTAGTTCAGACCCACCTGATGTGGTGTAATACCCTACTCCGGTGTGTGGTGTAGGTGGATTGCCTCGAGGGTGATGATGAACAATACAAGGGAGAACAGCCTCGCGGCTGTTCTTGGTGCTAGTCACGATGAACTGCTTGGGTGAGTTCGATCGCCTCTCTTTCTCTCTACTAGGGCTCTGCGTGGGTAGGTCTCTTCGAGATGCCTCTACTACTGTGGGGTTCAACTTGTCTCCAGTCTGTCTCCTCTCTGCGTGATCTCGATGGATCGATCTCTCTCCCCCTCACCCTGTGGTGGCTAGTCCTATTTATAGAGGAGGCCACAGGCCTCTTCCCAAATAATGGCGGGAAGAGGCGCCAACAATTAGCCATTTGAAGGGAACATATGGTACACTTATCTGACTAAAAAGTTAGTCTTGGCTGCCAAAGGCTCAGGCCCAGTGGCGCCGTCCAAGGCTCCGCGATGACCTCCATCCTGCCGTTCTGTTGGTCTTGGTCTTGTTGCACAGGCGGCAACCTTTGCTGATGCCTTGGCACATGCTTGCCTCCCTTTGCACCAAAGGGAAATGAGGGAGACTCTTCGGCGGGCTGGCGCCGCGCTGGCGTCACTTTGGTCTCGATCGTCATGGCTTGCGTCACGAGGCGCCCTCGAGTACCACTACGCCTTGATCTCTCTGCCTCTCGCGAAGCCACTGGTGAGAGCTGCTCTGAGGAGAGTCACTTGTCGTCCGCCCAGCAGTCTGGCCCCTCGCGAGGTCTTGATTACAAGCTGATAGAAGCTGAGGCCTTAGCACTAGGCCCCACGAAACCACGCCGCGGGCGGCGAGCAAGTCTTGGGACCCCGTTCCTAGGCGCCCGACAATGATAACCTCTGGGCCCAAAGCGGCGCCCGGACTTGGCTTAGCCGAAAGCGAAAGGGGCAAGTGCGAAGTGCGCGAGCCCAACAACCTGCTGGCCTTGGGGCGTCATCGTGGCGATTGATTGGTCGTGCGTCTCCGCTTCCCCATGATGCCTCGGCAATTCGCATGACTTGACAAGTCCTGCATGCGAGAAATGGGTCATGATTACCTGCGATCGTGGAGGCGGCGGTTTGGCCTCCTCCGGTTGCTAAATCTGGGACGGCGCCAGGCCCTTCGATCCATCTCTTCTTGCCGCTCCTTCCTCTCCATCCCTGCCCTTGCTCCACATTGCGACAATGGCTCCGATCCATTGGTTTCTGCGGAGGAGAAGGAAAAAGGCCCCGAGAGGTCGATCCGCTTCCGCCCGAAGAAATGGCTAGCCCTCTGCCCGCCCGAGATGAGGCGTCTGGCGGGAAGTGTCGAGGCCACAGGTCTGAGCAGCCACCGCCGGGGAGTTCCGCGCTATTATGCGCTTTGCATTGAGGCCGGGAAGGAAGTAGGCGCTTGGCGCCACAGACAGCGCCGCCATCGGCGTCGGCCGAATCCACCAGCGGTGTAGCGTCGTTCCTCTGGAGGTTCATGCAGAGGCTCCTCCAGGAGCTTGTGCTTCGCGCCCTATGCCTCCTCAATCTTGGATTCGCCTTCCTCCCTCCTTTGCCTTGAGATCCTGCAGAGGGGCTCTCTGGAGCTCTGGTTGCGACATCTTTGGCTCAACACCCACAACCAGCCGGGCGGAGGTTGCGGTTGTCGCTCGGGCAAGGTCTTCATGACAAAGGCTGGCGAGATCGCCCGGAGTCTGCCAGACGAGGCGCCCTCGTGATCCACAGAATACAATGGCGCCTCCTTGATGTTCTTCAAGGTCTTGACCGCGGAGGCGCGCGGCTGGAATGCTGCCCGAGAATGGCGGTGAGCGCCGTCATCGCGAGACTAGGCCCTTGATGCGCCTCCTCGGCAGCTCCTCGAAACAACAGCGAAGAAGAGACGGAGGTCAGCGCCTCCGCCCGAGCCTACGGCGACTCGGGCGAGCAACGACAGCCTCTGAGCCCCGAGCTCAGCGCCCTCGAGCCAGGACGCTTCAGGCTTGAGGCTGGCGCGGTGATCTGGATGGGGTTGGCGGCGGTTTCAGCGTACTTGTTGATGATGGCGTCTCCTGCGGAGGCTTGCGTGAGTAAAGCGTTCCTTAGGATTAGCACCTTTTATTTCTTGCCAAAAGAATCGAGTAGCACCCAGCGAAGTATGTAAGCGCTGGCCATGTTTACGTGAATATTAGGTCCTTATGATGAGTCGATTGCGAGATGCTTGTTACATCCCAACTCAGCTCCCCTTTCTTTCCTCACGAGGGGCTTGGTGCTCTGTCTTGATAGGTCCGGTCCCAGGTGAAGCTTAGGCCGTCATTTGGTATGATAGTCGCGATCTTTGTGGGTCAAAGGCCGGGAGGTGGCGCTGAGGTCAATAAGAGCCTGAGTCGCGATGCTCGGGAGGTCCCCTTTAAGCGCTCAAGCAGCCTCATTTAGCGAGAAAGGTAGGCAGCTTTGTCGTGGTGAGGCGATAGTAAGCGAGGTTTGGTGCTTGAAGTCGGATCAGTTTTGGCGTGACTTATCTTGCGAGTTTGGGCGGCGTTCGATGAGGTGTCGTGTCTGCGGCGGCAAGCCCGAGTCTGCTGGGTCGGGACCTCATGAGCTTCTTCCCTCTCCCGCGCTTTCCTTAATGCTCTCGTCCTCGGGTCCGGCCCTCGGCGAGGCTCGTGCGCCGCTGGTATGACAGGTCGCGATGTCGTGGGTCAAGGCGAGGGTGAGGCTTGAGCCCGATGGAGCACGTGAGTCGCGATGCTGAGCGCCCCTTTACGCGATGCAAGCGGATCGCGCGGAGAGGAGGAGAGGAGAGCAGAGGCCGCGGCGTTAATCTGGAGCAGGTCCTACACCACCAATCAAGAGGAAACAAGGTTAAATCGTTCACGGTTTGCCGATAACCATTGGTCGCTCAGAGGGTGATAAAGGAGCGAGGAGCTTGGTGAGGTGGCGCCTTGTGGGGCTGCAGTTGCGGAAACTCGGCCACTCCCAGTTGCTCAGGTGTTGCGAGAGCCGGACCCGTGCGCAAGCCACCGTGCAGGCAGCGGCTCCAAGGTAGGTGTCAATCGGGCGGCGATGAGGTCAAGCCGTTATGTATGAATAAGCAAAACCATCTAGATAGGTGCGGAGGAAGCATGCGCCCTTTGGAGTGCAGCCCGAGCAGCTTAGGGATAATGCAGCAGCCCAGGCGCTAACAAGGTAAGTAAGAACATAAGCAAAAGCGGATTACATGCGCCGAGGGCGGACCCACAGCGACCACAGAATGATGCAGCCCAGTTCCAGCTCGGTAGCGAAAGTTGGAAAGGTGTCACTGATATGGTCGAGTGAAGGGATGTTGAGGTAGCGGGGCGGCAGCGATGAGGACACCGCCCTCCACAGGCCCTCGGGACACGGAGCCTCGGGAGGCTCAGGGGCCTGAGGGAGTTCCTCGAGCCATCTCCACTCTGCCGGGCCGCGCGTTGCTTGACCTCCTGAGCCTCGAGGCGCGCCTCGGCGAGCTGGTGGGCGCGTGACCGCGTTCGGCGAGCGAAAAGGCATCTGACAGCCGCTGTGGGCGGACCCTACATAGCGTCCAGCGTGAGGTCGAGGCGCTCTGAGGCCATTGACTGGTTGAGCCTGAGCCCTATGTCGATGCAGATTCTGACCTAGCATCCTCGCCTGGATGCAGGGCCATGGCGTGACTGGCGGCGGCAGCGCATGACTCTTGAATCCTGTGGCTCTGGGTGCTCCTCGCGATGAACTCCGAGGCTTGGCCCTCCTTGCCTCATACCTTCTGAGGAAGCGTGCCTTGAAGCGCCTCCAAGTGGTGCCCGGCGCCTCCTTGTGACCCAGGCTAGGTCGGTGGCTTGCCATGAAAGAGCCAGAGCCTGCCTGAGGAGGCGCCCAGACACGCCTTCTATCGTCGGGAGGTGGAGCCCCTTGAGCAGGCGGCAGGTCCTGATGCCATGCCTCGGGAGGTGCCTACCACGAGGCTTGGACCGAGTGAAGCCTTTATTCTTAGGGATCGCCTCGGAAGTCTCCCGCTCTTGTGATCTGGGTCTTTGATTGCAGCGGCTTGGAAGAACGCAGCTCAAAGAGCCTGCTGCATCCCTTTCCTCACAAGGCACTTGTGATGACTCCCCAGCTTCTGGTATCTTGAGGACATTGTAGCCATGGTGAGTCAACGCCATGAACTTAAAAGCTGGGTACCGAGGATGGCATTGTATGGCGGCGGATGTGGGCTGACGTCGCGAAGTCGATGAGCTCGGTCGGTGGTTGTTGTTGCGCTGTCCGAAGGTGACGGGAAAGCGAACTTGCCCTATCGGGATGGTGGAGCCATCGGTGACTCTGAGAAAGGCTTGTTGGTGAAGGCGATCGTATGGCACTTGGAGATCGTTGAATGTCTCGACGAATGGGGCGTTGAGCCCTGCTCCGCCATCGATGAGGGTCTGGTGACACCGCGTTGCTGATGACTGGTGAGCAAAGCATGAGGAGGACTCACTGCCGTTACTACGCCTTGAGGCTGATCCGCCAGTAGCAGAATGTGATGGCGCCACGGCGACCATCGAGAGGCGAGTGGCCTCTGTTGGGAGGACCGCATTCACCTCGCGAGCAAAGCTTGAAGGTCTGGCGAGAGGCTGGGGCGGCGCCACCGGGATCTGGCGATCGTCTTGCGCGGCTCTGGAAGCCCCAGCCCCCTAAATCGATGATTGTCTTCGTACCTCCTTGGCGGCTGCGGCGGTGGGAGCCCTGCGTTGCCTTGAGGCGATCTTCACGAGGCTGGTCTCTCCAACACCCCTCGCGAGGCTGGTCATCGTCGGCCGGTCCTCGCGTGTCATCTCGCCATCCTTGGCGAAGACCCGAGTCTTCCCAGCGTCATGCACCTCTACCTCCTCCTCGGCCATAAGCGCGCGATCATTTTGATCGGGGCATCGGCCGATTCGCCCTTCTCGCCTGACCACAGGCTCGACATTCGTTGGTATTGTGGGTGTGAAGATGCGTGGTACCATGATACCGGCTGCCCTTGGAAGACTCGGGCTAATCCCTGCCTCGCTTGGTGTGCAGGTTCTGCCGTGAGCACGGCAGCCCCTGCGCTTCCGTCCGCGGCCTTGGGCTTCTTCTCGGATCGGATCGGCAGGTGGAAGCTCGAGGAGGAGAGGCGCCCTTCCTCAACCCTGGTGCATTTGGTAGCAAGTTGAACAGCTCTAGTGACATGCACGGGTCTTCATGCATCGCCGGCTCCTCCTTCATCTTGATGTCACGCACACACCATCGGAGAAAGGTGAGATGATGGCCTCCTCGATCACCTTAGGAATCTTGGCGATGCGTTGTTGAAGCGTATTTGGATGTACTTACTGCACGGCCTCTCGCTCTGCTGCTTGATCTGGCGCTTATGTCACTCCGGCGGAGGAGGCGATGCGAGTGCCTTGGAAGTTAGCGATGAAGCGGGTGCGCATCTCGTCCCGGGAGGAGATCGTCTTTGGGAGCAGGATTCAGGAGCCAGGAGTTTGGGCTCAGATCCTTGAGCGTCATGGGGAACCATTACGCCATGACCTTTTAAAATCCGTTAGCGGCCGATGCCCAGCTCGTAGAAGCTGAAGGAACTCCGCAGGATCGGCGGTGCCATCGTGGCAGGGAGGAAGGTCGGCTTGAACTTGCCCGGGCCATGCGATCACTCGTGGCTTCGGCGGTGAAAGCGGCGGCAACTGCAGTGGCCTGGGGCTCTCTGGCGTCACGAGCTTTCTCTTGTGGGTTCCAGCGCACGGCTACTGGAGGGCAGTCAAGGAATCTTGTGCAGTGTGGCGGCTGGGCGTGGTCGCGCTCACTGGTCTTTGAGGCATCACGAGCACCTTCTTAGGAGACGAGGAATCTCACAGGAGCTCCTTTCTTGGTGTCTTGAGGCGCCCGGGGCGGAGGTCTCGGTCCGGGGCCACGTGCCTTGGAGCCGTCGCCTTCTTGGGAAGGGAGGTGGCGGGAGCACCTCAAACTCCTGCCTCCCAGCGTGGTCTTGAGGTGAGGCTGACGGAGGGACGGCCCAGGGAGGGAGCCCCTGTTGCCCCAGACGAGCTTCGGCGTGCGGTCGAGCCACTCCTCGTAGATATGTCGTCGGCAGGCGGTAAGCGCGAGGCTTCGTTTGCAGCGATGGCCTTATTTCGAAACCTCCATGGGAAGCGTGGGCGTGCGGAGGCGAAGAACCAGTTGTAGAAGCAGCGAAGGAGTTGCGAGTGCGGCCCTCTCGCCTCAGAGCGGATGCTAGGGCGAGGCTTGCTGCTTGTTCCTCGCCGGGCGGTGGCGGTGTTGGCGGTAAGCGATAAAGAGCAGCAGGGGTGTCCGCCCAGCGAAACCGTCTGGCGACTTCGAGCAGCGCAAGCAACCGGCGCTTTGGCGCTTGCTTTCGTAGCGTCGACCATGAACCTGACGGAAGACCACCACCAGCCGGCGGAAGAATTCCGGCGCACCCTACAAGCGCGCCAAATGTCCGATTCGGGTTCGGCGAGACCCTTGAGTTCGAACCTTTGGTGCGGCGTGGAGATCTTTCCCCTACCAGTTCATGCGTGAGCAGTTGGCGAGGAGTTAAACTACGAGCGATGAACAACCACGGAGACACGAGGTTTATCTTTGGTTAGGGCCACCGATGTGGTGTAATACCCTACTCAGGTGTGTGGTGTGGTGGATTGCCTCGAGGCTGATGATGAACAATACAAGGTGCGATGAACTGCTTGGGTGGGTTCGATCGCTCTCTTTCTCTCTTCTAGGGCTCTGTCTGGTAGGTCTCTTCGAGATGCCTCTACTACTCTGAGGGTTCGACTTGTCTCCGGTCTGTCTCCTCTGCGTGATCTTGATGGATCGATCTCTCTTCTCCCCTCACTCTGTGGTGGCTAGTCCCTATTTATAGAGGAGGCCACAGGGCCTCTTCCCAAATAATGGCGGGAAGAGGCGCCAACAATTAGCCATTTTGAAGGAACATCTAGTACACTTATCCGACTAAAAGTTGGTCTTGGCTGCCAAAACTCTGCCGTTGGTGCCGTCTGAGCTCCCGATGACCTCCATCCTGCACGTTCTGCTGGTCTTGGTCTTGTTGCACGAGCGGCAACCTTTGCTGATGCCTTGGCACATGCTTGCCTCCTTTGCACCAAAGGAAATGGGAAGGTTTCTTCTTGTGGCTGGCGCCGCCCCACAGCGTCCGCTGGTCTCGATCGTCATGGCTTGCGTCATAGGGCACCCTCGTGAAGTACCCTGCCTTGATCTCTCAGCCTCCTCATGAGCCTTCACGAGGGGCTGCTCTGAGGGGAGGTCCACTGTCATCCTTGGCAATCCTGGCCCCCTCCGAGGGTCTTGGCTTGGTGATGAAGGTGGGCCTTTGGGCCCCACTTGAGCCGCCATGAGGCCTTGAGCTGGCAAGTGCAGGGACCCCGTTCCTAGAAACGCCGAAAACTTGTTTGGGCACTTTTGAGGCACTCCAGTGTTGTTAAATTGCCAATGTCTCTGCAAGCTAGTCATGTCACGGTGTCTAATATTTATGTAACATTTGAAACATGTCAGAGAGGATTCGATGCCAAACTAAGAAAAGGTGAAATTGGCTCCTCTCTTTGGCCTACATAGTGGAAGGCCTAATACTCTGTAAAACTTCTGTCATTCATACGTAATGTAAGCGCAAACAGTGACTACTTCTTTACGCAGTGGAGCGACCAAGCTGGACGATGTGCAGCAGTTTGCCTTGGACACATTGGCTCCTTTTGTGCGGTTGAACTAAAATTGAAATCGGAATAAAACCGAGCTTTAATTGTGATATCCTTTAAGCAACAAAATGTATAAGAGGAAACAATTCTTGAGAAATAACGGTTGATGACTTGTACTCGAGGAAGAAAAACACCTCTTGATCTACCTTATCTTAATAGGAAACAAAGCGAGAGTAGCAATTCTCAATCGGTGTGATTCATTCATATTCTTTGAGACATTATCTTAACAATGCCTTGTTTCAACATGTATAAAGAACGAAAAAGCGAAAAGTATCATTCCTAAAACAATGCATTGATTCATTTTATGAGACATTATCTTAACAATACCTTGGTTAAACATGAGAAAGAACTACAAAAGCGAGGATAGTACCATTCTAACAAGTGTTGAAGTTTTGAACTAAGATTCAGTAGTTAATTAATTACGAGAGTGGCATTGCTTAATTTTACCAAGTGACATTAGATTAACGAAAAGCATAAACAATTCGAGGGGAAGTGGGCAACTTGACGGTATGTGCTTCCAATCTACTTATAAAGGTGTGTGATCACGAGGGTTGTTGTAACAAAGCAACAAGCATCATGTATGAGTTAGTCCCATTTTGTTCACTACTTAATGGGAAAAGACAACAATACAATAGCTTCAATTCAACATTTATTTAAAACAGTACCAATACAAGTAGCACAACATCTCAAAAGCACTACTACGATCAATCATGTGGATGAAGGCTGTCTTGACCTTTCATGAGAAGACCGGAGATAAAAATACGAATGCCTGTGACACAAATAGGAAATTGAATCTCGTTTTTGTGCGATTGCCTTCAAAATCAAGCAAAGTGTTTCATTAGCTGGCGCAGCAAAATGTCATAATAGCAACAAGTTGAATAGATATCCTGTTTAAGCAGGAGGCAAAAAGGAATCAATTCTTGGCTAATAAGGGAGGATGAAACATGCATTACAAAAATGGTACCCGTAATCCCTAACAAGTGTTGCGGTTTGAAATAAGTTCAATAGTTAATTACAGAGTGGCATCAATTCTTGGCTTATAAAGGGGTGATGCTGAATTTGTTGTAACAAAGCAACAAGCATCATATGCAGGTTGGTCCCATTTTTGTTCACTACTTAATGGGAAAGACAGACAATACAATAGCTTCAATTCAACATTTATTTAAAACAGTTACCAATACAAGTAGCACAACATCTCAAAGCACCTTTGCACAATCATGTGGATGAAGGCACATCTTGACCTTTCATGGGACGAGACAAGATAAAATACGAATCTGCCAACACGAATAGGAAATCAATCTCGTTTTGTGCGGTTACTCTGAAATCAAGCAAAGTGTTTATTAGCGTGGCAAAAGCATAATACATAATAGCAACAAGTTGAATAGATATCCTGTTTTAAGCGAGAAGCAAAAAGGAATCAATTACTGGCTAATAAAGGAGGATGAAACATGCGGCCACAAAATGGTAATCCCGCCAATCCCTAACAAGTTGCAGTTTTGAAATAAGATTGATGAATTTAATTTTGAGGTGGCATCAATTCTTTGGCTTATAAAGGGGGTGATGCTGAATTTGTTGTAACAAAGCAACAAGCATCATGTGCAGGTTGGTCCCATTTTGTTCACCATAATGGGAAAAGCGACAATACAATAGCTTCAATTCAACATTTATTTAAAAAGCAAGTACCAAAACAAGTAGCACAACATCTCAAAACACTGCACGCATCATGTGGATGAGACCAAGATTTGAAACAACTCTCCATGCAGAGGTGAAACAAATCTCGATCTCCTTTGTACAATTCCACAAAAAATTAAGCAAAGTCATCCGTTGTGACATTCAAGTTGAACTACACAAAACACTCTTAAAACATAAAGTGTTTGAGTAGCGAAGCAAAATGTAATAATAGCAACAAGTTGAATCGATACCCCTGTTTTAATGAGAGGCAAAAAGAAACAATTACTTGCGATAAAGGAGGATGAAACAAGCGGTGACGTGAGAAAGAAGCATCTAACTTATCTTGAATGGAAAACAAGTAGAGAGGATAGTAGCATTTCTAAAGCGGTTGCATTGATTCATATGACGAGACATTCTCTTGAAACAACATTAGTTAAAAATGTAATTTACTTTTAACGATGGCATTGCTTCAATTTTAGTGGCATTCTTAGATTAACAACATCAAAATAGTTGTATGGGACATACCCGGCACCATGTCAAATCCACGCGTATAAATGGGTGATCACGAGTATGTAGCCAAGCAGCATATATCGTTGGTCCCATATTTGTTCTCTTTGAGACCTTTTTTCTAAGTGAGGGCAGCAAATCTAGTCACTGCACAAACTACCCGACCCCAGTTTCTTTCCTTTTTCAACAAAGAGATCGGTTCCTTACAGATGTGTGTCTTTGGGTTACTTTTTCCTTTTTGACCTACAAAGCGGCTGGATAGCAGTCTATGCTACTTTCCGCCCCTCCTTTCCTCATTGAACCACGTCCTAGATTCTTGCTCCAGCCCGCACCTTCTTTCCTCTTTGAACCAAGACCTAGATTACGACTACAGATCGAAAAAGATCCACATGCAGCTAGAGCAAAGCGGTTTCAAAAGAAACTTATACCTTAGGAGTCGATGGGATGTGGCAAAGGCGTCTTGGCGAGGCGGATCTGCCCACACTACATACGGCCCGAGGAAGAAGGGGTCGGTGGCCCTCCCTTTGTCTGTTGGGTGAAAGAACAAGCAGCCTTGCGGTGGATTGCCTCCCCTGGCAGGCGATAGAGTGAATGTTGCACCTCTCCCTTCCGGGTTGAAGGCGGGATCACCGCGCCTCCTTCACCAGGCTGTGAGGGGAGAGACAACAAGCCAACTTGGTCTTGTTTAGATCTGGTGAAGAGAGGGTGAGAGCGTGAATATAGCAAACCCTAGCAAATGACCTTTGAGCCTCCGATGTAACATATATATATGTAGTCTTGGCCCGGCGTGTGGGGAGTGCAAACCCTAGCGAACAAGCTGAGGCTCCAACTTATATATATACTACTATAGTGAGGCCTGAGCTCCGGTGCCTTCTTTGCTTTTGCTTTTGGCTGTATAATGGTGAGCCGGCCACATTTGGGCCACATGTCATAAAGCCAAAAGCGGTGCACTAAATCAAGCTTGGCGTCCATATAGTACTCTCGTGTATCGACTAATATATACTAGTGGAGTGGTTTCTTATTCTCTCAACCACAATCGTTTTAAATTGTGTAAGTCTGAAAAAACTCTTTATTTAATGTCACGGTGAAGAAAAACAAGTACTACTTCCGATGAACTAACGATCCACGCCCGCAGCGTCCTGAGTACACTTCCTGTCCTTCCGTGTGAGTACACTACCTCTCCTTAAGTGAACAACCACAAATCATGGAAATTATCGAGCGTGTGAGAGTGTGTACAAATAAAATTTTAATTTCAATTATCGGAAAGGTTTGAGGAGTATTACAAAGTTTGACTTGATCAAATCTAATATGCGAGATAAATCAAAAATGGAGGGCTACTCGTCCATCAGGGTTTTAGTCCACACCATTTTTAAAATCAAAGTTAATAGCTGGACAAATAAAATTACAGAGAAGCTGGAGACAAAGTTGTGAAGAGGCTTAGAAATCAATACAAAACTTATGCTCTTAGTACCAGCGTCGATCCTTCTTAGAGAAACATTTGGTTCATAGCCAATTGTGTGATAAAATTGCACCAACGTGAAAGGCATTACTGCGTCTCCAACACCACAAGGTGAAGCCCGGCGAAGGATATCATCTTTATGCGTAACAAGCAAAACGCGATGGAAGACACTTGTTTTCCATTGAATCGATTAACTTCACCGGCCAGCGCAACCATGACGCAACCATGAGCATCGATAGGTCATCGTGGTGATGCATCATCCATTTTGGCATCAAGTTTGGGTGAGGAACCTATGAAGTTCGACAAATCCTCACGTGGTGCATTTCTTCTCGATAATCAAGCTCGAGGAAGGAAGAACCCGCGTGGCGAAGGGCGGTGAGGCGGAACAACAATGGCCATCAATTTTGTGCAGTTCCACTAAAATTGAGGAAGACATGCCTGGGTATGGAGAACCTGCGCATTGTTGTTTCAAAAAATATAAAAAAGGGTTAGCAACGACATCTCCAATCATATTTGTCCAAGCGGCACATGATATTTACGTTGTTAATTTATACTCGCAACAATATTAACGTACATCATCTCTTGTTTGTACGCACGTCCAGGACCGCTGCCACGGCCGGTCTGACCAACCGAACCCTCTTCATCACCGCAGTACTTCCCTCCAAGCAGTCGATTACCGCATTCATGCCCGGCGAGGCGGACGCGACCTCTCACTGGCGCCCGGCATTGATCGCGTGGCGCTTGAAGCGTCGCCGCGCCGCTTCCGGTGCCGCGGTGCTCAGCGTTCAAAATGCGCAATAGCGGCTACAACATGCATGTAAAAGTTCTTGGGAGTCGTACTACAGCTAAGCCTCCCCCAACTTGTCAATCTCTTCGGTGAGTGCTAGTACTCCATGGCGCGATCCATCGACAAGCGGTAGTAATCATTATACGGTTTTGCGGTGAGTGGCATGCCGGCGACCGTGTGGTCGAGAGCCGTGGAGGAGGTGAGACACGAACACGACAGGGCGTGATTTAGCGTTGGTTTTGCTCGATGGCGCAATCAGCGAAGCGAAACATTGGTTTCTCTCCGTTTCCATTTTTTCTCGAAGCAGAAACTTTCCTCCATTTTCATTCCTATTCCAAGGTTGCCCCGTTACAACATTCCATCAAATACAAGCGAAAACTAACGCATGCTTGATGCATCTCAATGATTCACAGATCATAGCCAATATTTACTTCACAACTAAAGAAAAAAGTTGTGAGGCGTGTCTGAAAGAAAAACTATTGATGGGGTCACTACGACTTAAACCCTAAACCTTAAACATGATTTAATTCCCTGGCCAGGTAGAACACCTCGAGAAGGAAAGCAATTTGGCACCCTCGGATCATCACGATGCTTTTGCGCGTTCCACTAAAATCGTTTGAGCATCCACGATGGCAAAGATATTGAAGAAGTGTGATTAGAATAATAATCTTGGCACTAGTTCATGAGACATAAACTCATCACAAGTAGAAGCGGTAGAAGTAGAGAAAGATCGACATGGAAATGGAGCTACGGCGGTGGACAAGCGGCTCAAAAGGAAGATGGACTACACGACGACGGGCTGTAGCTAGAAGAGGCGGTTGGGGTGTGACATCAGCCCATACCGCAGTGACCCCTGATTGGGACGCACTGGCTGTAGGTTTTCTCCCTCGCCGATGTCGACGCGTCTCTGAGAACATTGTTCCTTCCCCATTTGCGGGGATCAGGCCGTCGTTCTATGCTTGTGAAGAGAGCAACCTTAGCGCAGGCTTGTAACTTATCTCTGCTAGTGTATATATAGTGGTTTTCTTTTCTCTCCATATCAACCATTTTATATTGTGTGCGTGTCATTCAAGAGTGAAATGATGGTTGCCTCTTCCGACTAACTTCTGTGTGATTTTACTGCGCCTTAGTGGCCCCTACATATACTCCCCCTACGTGTATGCAACAGTCCTGCATACACATGGGCGCAAAAAGCGGCATGCGACCCTAATGCATGCATGTCCAAGGAGCCTCACTGGAACACACGGTCACGCTAAGTGATCAACCTACCGTGCATGCACACACATACTCAGATCGGGGTGAGCTAGTGACCGTATAAACACCGAAAAAAAATATTGGCGCAAATGGAGTATTATGAAGTCCACTGGCCGTATTTTACAAATATCACGGTGACAGAATGATGTATTTATCTCGTTTGAAATTAATCCATATTAGCTGAGAGGAGGCAGTATGGACAAGCATTACTTTGTTGTGTCCCGTCAACTTGAGAACGAGGAGAAGGTTGCAGGGCAGGAGAAGCTTGCAGCGGTGGCTCGCGAGGACAAGGAGAAACTTTTAGCTAATGCAAGCTCTCCTCGGTCGGCAGTAGATGTACAGCAGTTAATTGGTGTCAGTTGCGAAGCATACACTATACTACTAGTGCTACTATTGTTCGACTTCCGAATAGGACAGCAAAAGCATAAAGTTTACTAGTACTAGTACTACTACTATAGTCTATAAAAGTACGTACTATACTAAGTACTAGGAACCCGGATGGAGGGCGATCTGCACTCTTATTATAATTTTAAAATGTGATAAAGCAATCTTCAACACATTTGGTTCTCTTGAGGTTTCTCGCATGTGATAATGGAAGTTGATTGCATGGAACACTACGCCACAATTCGCGGCAATTCTGGCTCATATCACAATACGAATAGTAGCTCTCGGTAATATTTCCTCTTTTTTGTTATTCAACATATAACAGGTCGGCAAACCTTGCGGAGCATCTTCGTCACGAACGTGCTTGCTGCACTTTGAATGTGGCGAGGGCTTGGTACGTCGTCTCCGTCGTATCTATAGTTTTGATTGTTCCATGCCAATATTCTACAACTTCCATATACTTTTGGCAACTTTTATACTATTTTGGGACTAACATATTGATCCGATGCCAGTGCGAGTTCATGTCCGTTGCATGTTTTTGGTTTATGGAATATCCATATCAAGCGGAGTCCAAGCGGGATAAAGCGGGCCGAGCTTATTTTGGAAAATATGGAAAATCTGGAAGGAAAATTACTTGCGAACCGGTGTTCGAGGTGGTCCCGCAGTGGGGCGCCTTACCCTCGTTATAGGCCCACCGTAAAGGCGGTTGATGCTCTTATTTTGCATAAAGAAAGCTAATATTCGGAAAAAAATCACGGCGAAGGTTTCAGGCCAATCAGATTTCTGGATCTCCATATATACACGAAGCAGTGATGAAAGCGAGCGAAAAAGAGAGAAGCAGAGAGATAAATCCAATCTCGGAGGTCTCTCGCCCCTCCGCCATGGAGGCCAAGTACCGGAGGAAACCCTTCTCCCATCTAGGGAGGAGGTCAAGGAAGAAAAAGAAGGCGAGGGGCCCCCTCTCCCCTCTTACAGTGGCGGCGGAACACCGCCGTGGCCATCATCATCACATAATCTTCACCAACAACTTCACCGTCATCATCACCAACTCTTCCCCCTCTATGCAGCGGTGTAACCTCTCTCTTACCCACTGTAATCTCTACTTAAACATGGTGCTCAACGCTATATATTATTTCCCAATGATGTATGGCTATCCTATGATGTTTGAGTAGATCCGTTTTATCCCTATGGCTATTTGATGATCAAGATTGGTTTGAGTTGCATGTTTTATTCTTGGTGCTGTCCTATGGTGCTCTCAGTGTAGCAGCGCAAGCGTGAGGATTCAGCTGTAGGGTTTGCAATATGTTCATGATTTGCTTATGGTGGGTGGCGTGAGTGACAGAAGCACATAACCGAGTAAGTAGGTTGTTTGCGTATGGGATAAAGAGGACTTGATACTTTAATGCTATGGTTGGGTTTTACCTTAATGAATCTTTAGTAGTTGTGGATGCTTGCTAGAGTTCCAATCATAAGTGCATATGATCCAAGTAGAGAAAGTATGTTAGCTTATGCCTCTCCCTCAAATAAAATTGCAATAATGATTACCGGTCTAGTTATCGATTGCCTAGGGACAAATAACTTTCTGTAACAACAAGCTCTTTACTAAAACTAATTTAGTTGTGTCTTTATCTTAACAGCCCTAGCTTTTTATTTACTAAGCTCTTTACTTTCTTGCAAGCCTATCCAACAACACCTACAAAGTACTTCTAGTTTCATACTTGTTCTAGGTAAAGCGAGCGTCAAGCGTCGTAGAGTTGTATCGGTGGTCGATAGAACTTGAGGAATATTTGTTCTACCTTTAGCTCCTCATTGGTTTCGACACTCTTACTTATCGAAAGAGGCTACAATTGATCCCCTATACTTGTGGGTTATCAAGACCTTTTCTGGCGCCGTTCTTAGTGTAGGTCATAAGCGTGGGGTGAATATTCTCGTGTGTGCTTGTTTGCTTTATCACTAAGTAATTTTTATTTGATGTTCTTAGTTGTTCTTTATCTTTAGTTATGGATATGGAACACAAATACCAAAAAATTAGAGTACTTGCTACTCATGTAGATGGGGTAACTCCTAAAACCCTCGATTCTCATTATGTGAGATATATTATGTTCTACTTTGATAATCTGAAAACCCCATTCAACTTTATAATGGAGAACACGTTGGATCAACGTGAATACTTTAGGGATTATGGCTCGACACAAAATGGGAAACTATTATGGGATCAATTTATTATGTTGCGTTGGTATGCACAGTATCTATGCTTGAGATATGATATTACTTGTTGCTCTAGGATGGGGCTCCACCTCCCTTTTCATGCAAATTTACGATAATGAAACCTTAGCTTCTTATGCTAATGGTATATATGATTACTATGATGTGGAACAAATAGAAGAATTTGTTGCTTTTAAGGCTGCTTATGATATTGAAGCTTTGTTTGAAAAGTATGAAGCTTTTGATGATGATGGTTATAGGCGAGAAAATCTTGCTATACTTGGATATTGCTATGAAAATTATGAATACAATTACTATATTAATGATTTATATGAAGAAAGTCAACTTTGTCCAAGAAGAGACTAATATTTTGCAGGAAGCTATGGAAGAAGAAATTGATGAAACAGTGAGCTCATTGGATGAAAAAGATGATGAGAGAGCGAAGAACAAAAGGTGGAAGAGCGAATTAGCTACCGTGCCCACCTTCTAATGAGAGTAACCCTCCAACTCATACATTATTTAATTCCCCTTCGTGCTTACGAAGGATGATTGCTATGATCCCTTGAATTTGTTTGAAATATCCCTTTTGATGATGCTTGCTTGCTATGCTCGTGGCCAAGATGCCAATATGAATTATGCTTATGGAGATGAACTTGCTATAGTTCCTTATGTTAAAACATGAAATTGTTGCTATTGCACCCTTACATGATAGTCCTATTATCTTTTGAATTCTCCCTACTACACTATATCGGAGAAGTTTAAGCTTAGTAAGGATTATATTGATGGGTTGCCTTTTACCATTACTGTGATGATTTTGATGAATATAATATGCATGTGCTTGCTGCTCCTACTTGCAATTATTATGAGAGAGAACTCTATCTCCACCTCTCTATGTTTCAACACGATAGAATTGCAAGAGCTGCTTATACTATGCATTGGCCTTTACATGTGTGCATGAATTGTTCTTTTATGACATGCCGATGCATAGGAAGAGAGTTAGACTTCATTGTTGCATGATATATGTTACTTTGTGCTCACTACTAAATTACAAATCATTGTTAATTAAAATTGGCTTTGATATACCTTGGGATCCGGGTGGATTCATTACTTGAGCACTAAATGCCTAGCTTAATGGCTTTAAAGAAAGCGCTACAGGGAGACAACCGAAGTTTTAGAGAGTCATTTATTTCTGTTGACTGTTTTCATATAGTTTAAAAACAACAAAAATAAAGAGGACCCAAAACTTTTCAAAAAAGGAAAGCGAGAGTGAGAAAGAGCGAGCATTGTTGAAGTGTAGGAGCTAGCCTTGAACTTTGTTCATGCTCACAGAAACTTTGTGAATCTTGATTACAGAAACTTTTCTATAAAATAATTATTCCTTGCACAATTCCATTGTATTATAAAAATAATGTGCCAAGGTTTGCCTTTAGGATGTTTACAATGCTTGTTGGTTTGTGCGGTGCAGGACAGAAACTTTGGCTGTAGTGCGCGATTTTTAGTTTTTAACTGGAACGTAAAATGGTTCTGATTCTTTTTGCAATGTCTTTCTGTACAAATTTTTTATTTTTACTAATTTTGGAAGAATTTTTAAAGTAACATAAGTATGGTGAATGTTCAGATTGCTACATACTGTTCTGTTTTAGACAGATTCTGTTTTTGATGCATAGTTTGCTTGTTTTGATGAAACTATCAATTTATATCAGTGGATTAAGCCATGAAAAAGTTATATTACAGTAGACAAAATGCAAAAAAAGATATGAATTGGTTTGCTACAGTACTTAGAGTGGTGATTTGTTTT
>JAHIAM010003821.1:0-90967 GCA_021605205.1 Aegilops longissima
CGATAGAAGGTGCCCCTGAGCAGGCACGGACCTGAGGGCCTACCTCCACGAGGTCGGGCTGGCGATGTCTTCTTCTTCTTGGGAGCGGTCTCGGGGAGCCTCCGCTCCTGCGATCCGGGTCTTCAAGTGATGCGGTTGAAAAGCTCGCTCCGAGGAGCACTGCTGCGTCTCTTTCTTCACAAGGCACCGTGATGACTCCGCCACTTCACGGCATCTTAAGGGCGTTGTAGTCGTGATGAGTCACAGCCATGAACTTGGCGGGCTGGGTGCCGGGGATGGCATTGTATGGCGAGGAGAATGTGGGCGACATCGAAGTCGATGAGCTCGATCGGTGGTTATCGCGCCCGAAAAAGGTAACGAGGAGGCGGACCTGCCCAATCGGGCTGTGGAGCCATCGGTGACTCGGAGAAAAGGCTTGGTTGGTTGAAGGCCGGTAAGGCACTTGGAGATTGTTGAATGTCTCTCTGGACGGGACATTGAGCCCTGCTCCGCCATTGATGAGGTCTGGTGACTTGCGTTCTTGATGATTGGGAACAAAGCATCGGGAGGACTCGGTGTGGCGCGCGCCAAGCTGATCTGCTGAGCTGAACTTGATGGCGCCTGACCACACGAGAGGCGCGTGGCCGAGCTTGGGAGGACTGCATTCACCAGCGGGCGAACTGCTTGAAGATGCATTGAGAGGCTGGGGCTTGAGCTCCGCCCGGGATGCAAGCAATGCGCGGCTCTGAAGCCCCAGCCCCCCTCGTCACGATGATGGTCCTCATTTCTCCTTGGCTGCGGTGGCGGAGGAGGGAGGCCTGCGTTTCCTTGCAGGCGATCCTCGCGAGGCTGATCCTCCGGCCTCCCTTGCGAGGCTGATCCTGCGGCGATCCTCGCGAGGTCGGTCCGCCACCCTTGGCGAGGCCACGGTCTTCCAGCGTCTGTGTTTCTTCCTCCTCACGGGCGTAGCCTCGTCGTTGCGGTGGGCGTCGACCGATTCTCCCTTCTCGCGGCTCGGAGCTCTTGACATTCGTTAGTGTTGTGGGTGTGGAGGTCGTGGTACACGATGCCGGCTGCCCTTGGAAGACTCGGGCTGATCTACGCCTCGCTTGGTATGCAGTTGCGCTGACACGGCAGCCCCCTGCGCTTCACGTCCTTGGCCTTGGGCTTCTTCTCTTACGAATTCTGCGGCTGGTAGCTCGAGGAGGAAAGGCGTCCTTCCTCAGCCTGGCGCGCCAGTACGCCAAGTTGAACAGCTCAAGGATGTGCACAGATCTTCATGCATCGCCGGCTCTTCCTTCATCTCGACGTCACGCACACCGTCGGAGAAGGCGAGATGATGGCCTCCTCGGTCACCTTAGGAATCTTGAGGCGTGTGTTGTTGAAGGCTGGATGTATGCAGGTCTCCCCGGCTCTTTGTGATCTTGGCGCATGTCGCTCCTGGCAGGAGGCGGTCATGATACCTTGGAAGTTGGCGATGAAGTGGGTGCGCATCTCGTCCCGGGAGGAGATCGCGCCCGGAGCCGAGTTCGAGAGCAGTGCGGGCCTGTCGTCCTTGAGTGCCATGGGAAACCAGTTCGCCATGACCTTCTCGTCCCGTTGGCGGCTTTGATGCCCAGCTCGTGAGCTGAAGAACACCGCAGAGGGTCGGCGATGCCGTCGTGGCGAGGAGGCACGTCGCTTGAACTTGCCGGGCCACGCGACCTGCTTGCTGGCTTCGGTGGTGAAGCGCGGCAACTGCTGTGTACACGGAGGCCTTTGGTGATGAAGAGCCTGGTCTTGCGGGTCCCCATCGCTGCCTGGGAGCAGCGGGGTCTTAGCGTCTTTGGAGCAGGAGCATGGTCGTGACGAGCCGGTCTTGGGAGCACTCGGGCAGCTTCTTGGGGCGAGGGACCTCTTGACAGCTCTGCTCTTCTGCTGGTGGCGCCGGACAGAGTGGGTTCCGCCGGGGCCACGCGCCTTGGGGAAAGGCGCCTTCTTGAGGGGGAGGCGGCTGAGGTGCTCTTGGGCTTCATCGCCAGCGCAGGCGGGCCGTGAGCGACGAAGGAGCCGCGTGGGAGCCTCTGCGGCAGACGAGCTTCGGCGGCAGCGGTCGAGCCACTCTTCGTGAAGCGTCGTCGACATGGCGGTAAGCGCGGGAGCTCGTTGCGCGATGGCGTAGCTCGAGCCTCCATGGTATGCTTGGCGCCGCGAGACGAAAACCAGCTAGGGCGAGTGAAGGAGTAGCGATCTGGCCGTCTCGCCTCTGAACGGAGTCTTTGGGGCGATGCTTGCTGCTCGTTCCCGCCGGGCGGTGGCGGCGTTGACGGCGGCGACGGGGAACAGCGGTGGCGACCAGCAGCGAGGCCGTCTGGGTAACAGCGAACAGCGAGCGGCTCGGCGCTCGTAGCAGGCCAGCGGCGTCGACATGGATCGATGGTCGGCGAAGAACAGAAGCGGCGGAAGGCAATTCGGCGCACCTACTGGCCCGCGCCAAATGTCGGATTTCGGGTTCCGGCAGACCCTCTAGGTTCGAACTCTGGGGTTTGCACGGAGATCTCACCCCTACCTACCTGCACCTCGTCGCCTCGCAAAGATCTAAACTACCAAAGGAACAACACAAGAGACACAAGGTTTATGCTGGTTCGGGCCACCATTGTGGTGTAACACCCTACTCCAGTGTGTGGTGTGGTGGATTGCCTCAGGGGCTGATGAAGAACAATACAAGGAAGAACAGCCTCGCGAGGGTGAGGTGTTCTTGTGGCTAAGCTCTTGATCAGAGTGGATCAAGCTAAGATGAGGTGAGATGTCTGGATCTCTCTCAGATGCCTCTACCCTGTGGGTGGCTAGTCCTATTTATAGGCAAAGGCCCTGGGCCTCTTCCCAAATATTGAGCGGGAAGGGCACCAACAATTGGCCATTTTGAAGGGAACATCTAGTACACTTATCTGACTAAAGTTGGTCCTCGCTTGTCAAAGGCTCTGGTGGTGGCCTTGGCTTGGGCTCCATGATGACTTCCTTCCGCCGTTCTGACAGTCTTGCTCTTGTTGCACCAAAATGGGTGCCTTTGCTTTATGCTCTTTCCTCGCTTGCCCCTTTGCCAAAGAGGAAGCGAGAACAACTGCTTGGTGGCGCCCGCCTCATATAGTCGTCATGGCTTGCATCATGGGCACATCGTGAGGTACCCGCCTTGATATCTCCGCCTCCTCGCGAGCCGGCTGACGAGGCCATGCACGAGAAGCTTCCTATCGTCCGCCTCAGTCTCAGGCCCCTCGCGAGGGTCTTGAGCTTGTCTTGATGAAGATGGGCCATCTTTGGGCAACCCTTGAGCCACGCCGCAGGTCATGAGCGAGCAAGTCTGGGTACCCGTTCGAGCGCATGACCAGATCTGGTCCTTGAGCAAGTACAACCGTGGTCCTATCTGCATCAGCTGGTAGCACTATCTTTTACGAAGACCGTGTTGTTACTCCCTTAGAATCTTGCCATCATGCTCTCCAATTCAAATGGCTGATAAACAAGAAAAGTAATTGAGAGTATAGACATTGTATGATGAAGACAGTGCAATGGATAGTGGGGAATAAAAGAGAGCATGAAATAATTCATATTTATGTTGTCTAACCAAACAGGATAGCATGACACAATTTGACATATATGATGGCTAACTAAACAGGATAGCATGACACAATTCACATTATGATGGCTAACTAAAAAAGATGGAAAGACATAGTTCAAAATATGAGACTATGTAAACAGGATGACATGACATAACTATATAATGTGTTTATTAAATAGGTTGGCATGCCATAATTCACATACATTCACGGATAGAATGCCATCATTCAGAATATGATGACTGTAAACACTAAACAGGATGAGATGGTATAACTATATGATGTCTTTATTAAATGGGTTGCCATGCCATAATTCAGATAGATGATGTGTATGTACTATGTAAACATGATGGCATGATATAATTCAAATATACGATTTATATAGTAAGCAAGTAAGCAGATGGCAATCCATATCTGATGTAAAAACTAAGCAATGCAAGACAACATGCATGACATGGGTAATATAACCCTGCCAAGTTTGAGCATAGACCTCGGGGAAAATAGGACTGGTCATCGGTCTCGAATCCTCCTCGAGGAGCTCTGTAACCAACAAGATATACGCTTCAGCGGTAGCATTATCGCTCTGAATACCTTGTTTTCCTCGAGATACTTCCATCACCGCTTCAAATGGCTGATGCGGGAAGAGTAGTTGAATATACAAGCGTTGTCGACAAATGGAACCGTAATACAAAAAAATGATAGCATGAAATAATTCACATACATGATGATTGGCTAAACTGTTGGGGAGCGTAGTAATTTCAAAAATTTCCCTCGCACACGCAAGATCATGGTGATGACATAGCGAGAGGAGAGTATTGTCCACGTACCCTCGTGAGCCGTGGCCAGGCGTTATGACAACAGCGGTTGATGTAGTCGTGCGTCTTCACGATCCGACCGATCCAAGCACCGAGCGTCACGACACCTCCGAGTTCAGCACACGTTCAGCTCGATGGCGATCCCGGACTCTGATCCAGCAAAGTGTCGGGATGAGTTCCGTCGACCTGACGGCGTGGTGGCGATGATGATGCTCTACCGGCGCGAAGGCCGCCTAAACTTTGACGATATGACCGAGGTGGAATATGGTGGAGGGGCACCGCACACGGCTAAGAGCGATCCGTAGATCAACTTGTGTGTCTGGGGTGCTCCCTGCCCCGTATATAAAGGAGGGAGGGAGGAGCGGCCGGCCCTCAAGGGAGTGCGCTGGAGGAGTCCTACTCCCCGGGGAGTAGGACTCCCCCTGCCTTGTTGGAGAAGGAAAGGGGAGGGAAGAGGAAGGGCGCACCCTCTCCTTGTCCTATTCGGACTAGGGGGGGGCGCGGCCTCCCAGCTGGCCCTCCTCTTTTCCCTCATGGCCCACTAAGGCCCATTATCCCCGGAGGTATCCGTAACCCCGGTGTTCGGTAAAATCGATTTCACCGGAACCATTCCGATATCAAATATAGGCTTCCAATATATCAATCTTTATGTCTCGACCATTTGAGACTCCTCGTCATGTCGTGATCACATCCGGGACTCGAACAAACTTGGTACATCAAAACTTGTAAACTCATAATAAAACTGTCATCGTAGCGTTAAGCGTGCGGACCCTACGGGTTCGAGAACTATGTAGACATGACCTAGAACTATTCTCGGTCAATAACCAATAGCGGAACCTGGATGCCCATATTGGTTCCTACATATTCTCTGAAGATCTTTATTGGTCAAACCGCATAACGACATCGTTGTTCCCTTTGTCATCGGTATGTTACTTGCGAGATTCGATCGTCGGTATCAATACCTAGTTCAATCTCGTTCTTGACAAGTCTCTTTACTCGTTCAGTAATACATCATATCATAACTAACTTATTAGTTGCAATGCTTGCAAGGCTTATGTGATGTGTATTACCGAGAAGGCCTAGAATACCTCTCCGACAATCGGAGTGACAAAACCTAATCTCGAAATCGCCAACCCAACATGTACCTTTGGAGACACTGTAGTACTCCTTTATAATCACCCGATTCGTTGTGACATTTGGTAGCACCCAAAGTGTTCCTCCGGTAGCAGGAGTTGCATAATCTCATAGTTACGAGGAACATGTATAAGTCATGAAGAAAGCAATAGCAATATACTAAGCGATCAAGTGCTAGGCTAACGGAATGGGTCATGTCAATCACATCATTCTCCTAATGATGTGATCCCATTAATCAAATAACAACACATGTCTATGGTTAGGAAACATAACCATCTTTGATTAATGAGCTAGTCAAGTAGAGGCATACTAGTGACTATATGTTCGTCTATGTATTCACACATGTATCATGTTTCCGGTTAATACAATTCTAGCATGAATAATAAACATTTATCATGAAATAAGAAATAAATAATAACTTTATTATTGCCTCTAGGGCATATTTCCTTGATCTCCCACTTGCACTAGAGTCAATAATCTAGTTCACATCATCATGTGATTCAACACTAATATTCACATCGTATGTGATTAACACGCATAGTTCACATCGTTATGTGACCAACACCCAAAGGGTTTACTAGAGTCAATAATCTAGTTCACATCGCTATGTGATTAACACCCTAAGAGTACTAATGTATGATAATGTTTTGCTCGTGAGAGAAGCTTAGTCAGCAGATACATCACATTCGAGAGCCGTATGTATTTTACAAATATTCTATGTCTACAATGCTCTTGCGGAGTTACTCTAGCTAATTGCTCCACTTTCAATATGTATCCGGTGGATCGAGTGTAAAAGTTTGCATTGATGTAACTTTTTGTGAACTCTTTTATCACCTCCATAATTGAGAAACATCTCCTTAGTCCTCACTAATGATTTTCTTGACCAATGTCCGATGATCTACTCCTAGATCACTATTCTACTCCTTGCCAAATTCAGAGCAAGGTATACAATAGATGCAGTACATAGCATAGCATACTTTATAGAACCTATGGTGAGGCATAGGGAATGACTTTCATTCTTTTTCTATTTTACGTAGTGGTGGGTTTGAGTCTTACTCAATGTCACACCTTGTAACACAGGCAAGAAACTCTTTCTTTGACTGTTCCATTTTGAACTACTTTAAAATCTTGTCAAGGTATGTACTCATTGAAAAACTTATCAAGCGTCTTGATCTATCTCTATAGATCTTGATGCTCAATATATAAACAGCTTCACGAGGTCCTTCTTTGAAAAACTCCTTTCGAATACTCCTTTATGCTTTGCAGAATAATTCTACATTATTTCCGATCAACAATATGTCATTCACATATACTTATCGAAATGTTGTAGTGCTCCCACTCACTTTCTTGTAAATACTGGCTTCTCCAAAAGTCTGTATAAAACCATATCTTTGATCAAATCATCAAGCATATATTCCAACTCTGAGATGCTTGCACCGGTCCATAGATGGATCGCTGGAGCTTGCACATTTTGTTAGCTCCTTTAGGATTGACAAAACCTTCGGTTGCATCATATACAACTCTTCTTTAATAAATCCATGAAAGAATGTAGTTTTGACATCCATTTGCAGATTTCATAAAATGTGGCAATTGCTAACATGATTCGAGACAGACTTAAGCATCGCTACGGTTGAGAAAATCTCATTGTAGTCAACACCTTGAACTTGTCGAAAACCTTTTTGTGACAAGTCGAGCTTTGTAGATAGTAACACTACTATCAGTGTCCATCTTCCTCTTGAAGATCCATTTATTTGACATGGCTTGCTGATCATCGAGCAAGTCAATCAAAGTCCATACTTTGTTCTCATACATGGATCCTATCTCAGATTTCATGGCCTCAAGCCATTTCTCGGAATCTGGGCTCATCATCGCTTCTTCATAGTTTGTAGGTTCACCATGGTCAAGTAACATGACTTCCAGAATAGGATTACCGTACCACTCAGTGCGGATCTTACTCTAGTTGACCTCGTAGTTCGGTAGAAACTTGATCTGAAGTTTCATGATCATCATCATTAACTTCCTCACTAATTGGTGTAGGTGTCACGGGAACGATTTTTGTGATGAACCATTTTCCAATAAGGGAGCTGGTACATTACCTCATCAAGTTCTACTTTTCTCCCCTCACTTCTTTAGAGAGAAACTCCTTCTCTAGAAAGGATCCATTCTTAACAACGAATGTCTTGCCTTGGATCTGTGATAGAAGGTGTACCCAACCGTTTCCTTTGGGTATCCTATGAAGACACATTTTTCGATTTGGGTTCAAGCTTATCAGGTTGAAGTTTTTTCACATAAACATCGCAGCCCCAAACTTTCAGAAACAACAACTTTGGTTTCTTGCCAAACCATAGTTCATAAGGAGTCGTTTCAGCAGTTTTGATGGTGCCCTATTTAGCGTGAATGTGGCCGTCTCTAAAGCATAACCCCAAAGCGATAGCGGTAAATCGGTAGAGACATCATAGATCGCACCATATCTAGTAAAATACGATTCGACGTTCGGACACACCATTCGTTGTGGTGTTCGGTGGCGTTAGTTCTTGAAACTATTCGCAATTTTTCAAATGTAGACCAAACTCGTAACTCAAATATTCTCCTCCACGATCAGATCATAGAAATTTTATTTTCTTGTTATGATGATTTTCAACTTCACTCTGAAATTCTTTGAACTTTTCAAATGTTTCAGATTTATGCTTCATTAAGAAGATATACCCATATCTGCTTAAATCATCTGTGAAGGTGAGAAAATAACGATATCGCCACGAGCTTCAACATTCATCGGACCACATACATCATGCGTATGATTTCCAACAAATCTGTTGCTCTCTCCATAGAACCGGAGAGCAGTGTTTTAGTCATCTTGCCTATGAGGCACGGTTACATAAGTACCAAGTGATTCATAATCAAGTGATTCCAAAAGTCCATCGTATGGAGTTTCTTCATCGCTTTACACCGATATGACCTAAGCAGCGATTGCCACAAATAAGTTGCACTATCATTATCAACTCTGTATCTTTTGGTTTCAACACTATGAATATGTGTATCACTACGATCGAGATCAACAAACTATTTTCATTGGGTGTATGACCATTGAAGGTTCTATTCATGTAAGCAGAACAACAATTGTTCTCTAACTTAAATGAATAACCGTATTGCAATAAACATGATCAAATCATATTTATGCTCAGCATAAGCGCCAAATAAAATATATAGGTTTAACACTAATCCCGAAAGTATAGGGAGTGTGCGATGATGATCATATCAATCTTGGAACTACTTCCAACACTCATCGTCACTTCCCCTTCAACTAGTCTCTGTTTATACGTAACTCTGTTTGAGTTACTAATCTTAACAACCGAACAAGTATCAAATACTCAGGGGCTACTATAAACACTAGTAAGGCACACATCAATAACTTGTATATCAAATATACCCTTGTTCACTTTGCCATCCTTCTTATCCACCAAATATTCAGGGCATTTCGCTTCCGGTGACCATTTCCTTTGCGGTGTGAGCACTCGGTTTCAGGCTTTGGTCCAGCTTTGGGCTTCTTCTCGGGGTGACAACTTACTTGTCTTTCTACTTGAAGTTCCTTTCTTTCCTTTGCCCTTCTCTTGAAACTAGTGGTCTTGTCAATCATCAACACTTGATGCTCTTTCTTGATTTCTATCTTAATCGATTTCAACATCACGAAGAGCTCAAGAATCGTTTCGTCATCCCTTGCATCTTGTAGTTCATCACGAAGTTCTAGTAACTTAGTGATGGTGACTAGAAAATTCTATCAATCACTATCTTATCTGGAAGATTAACTCCCACTTGATTCAAGCGATTAAAGTACCCGGACAATCTGAGCACATGCTCACTAGTTGAGCGATTCTCCTCCATCTTTTAGCTATAGAACTTGTTGGAGACTTCATATCTCTCAACTCGGTATTTGCTTGAAATATTAACTTCAACTCTGGAACATCTCATATGGTCCATGGCGTTCAAAACGTCTTGAAGTCGATTCTAAGCCGTTAAGTATGGTGCACTAAACTATCAAGTAGTCATCATATTGAGCCAATAGCGTTCATAACGTCGCATTTGCTCCTGCAATAGGGTACATCACCTAGCGGTGCATTAAAGACATAATTCTTACGTGCAGCAATGA
Source organism: Aegilops longissima (assembly GCA_021605205.1). Classification (NCBI taxonomy): domain Eukaryota; kingdom Viridiplantae; phylum Streptophyta; class Magnoliopsida; order Poales; family Poaceae; genus Aegilops; species Aegilops longissima. The sequence goes on from JAHIAM010003821.1 coordinate 9,663, forward strand.
GGATAAACCTCAGATCACGGATCCAATCCGCATCATTGCTACTAACATTTTCAATACAATTTTCTCTAGGAACACATATAAAAACATAGGGAAGCAAAAACATAGGAAGCAACAAGCGAGCTATTGATCTACAACATAATTTGCAAAATACTACCAGGACTAAGTTCATGATAAGTTAAAGTTCAATTAATCATATTACTTAGAACTCCACTTAGATAGACATCTCTCTAGTCATCTAAGTGATCACGTGATCAAATCAACTAAACCATACCCGATCATCACGTGAGATGGAGTAGTTTTCAATAGTGAACATCACTATGTTGATCATATCTACTATATGATTCACGCTCGACCTTTCGGTCTCCGTGTTCGAGGCCATATCGCATATGCTAGGCTCGTCAAGTTTAACTTGAGTATTCGCGTGTGCAAAACTGGCTTGCACCCGTTGTAGATGGACGTGAGCTTATCACACCCGATCATCACGTGGTGTCAGGCACGACGAACTATAGCAGCGGTGCATACTCAGGAGAACACTTCTTGATAATTAGTGAGAGATCATCTTAAAATGCTACCGTCAATCAAAGCAAGATAAGATGCATAAAGGATAAACATCACATGCAATCAATATAAGTGATATGATATGGCCATCATCATCTTGTGCTTGTGATCTCCATCTCGAAGCACCGTCATGATCACCATTGTCACCGGTAGCGACACCTTGATCTCCATCGTAGCATCGTTGTCGTCTAGCCAACTATTGCTTCTCGACTACCGCTACCGCTTAGTGATAAAGTAAAGCAATTACAGGCGTTTGCATTTCATACAATAAGCGACAACCATATGGCTCCTGCCGATTGCCGATAACTTCGGTTACAAAACATGATCATCTCATACAATAAAATATAGCATCACGTCTTGACCATACATCACAACATGCCCTGCAAAAACAAGTTAGGCGTCCTCTACTTTGTTGTTGCAAGTTTTACATGGCTGCTACGGGCTGAGCAAGAACCGTTCTTACCTACGCATCAAAACCACAGCGATAGTTCGTCAAGTTGGTGCTGTTTAACCTTCGCAAGGACCGGGTGTAGCCACACTCGGTTCAACTAAAGTGAGAGAGCAGAGACACCCGCCGGTCACCTTTAAGCAGCGAGTGCTCGCGGCGGTGAAACCAGTCTCACGTAAGCGTCTGGCGTAATGTCGGTCCGGGCGCTTCATCTCCAATACTGCCGAACCAAAGTATGACATCTTTGGTAAGCGGTATGACTTATATCGCCCACAACTCACTTGTGTTCTACTCGTGCATATAACATCAGCGCGCATAAAACCTAGGCTCGGATGCCCTTTGTTGGGGAGCGTAGTAATTTCAAAAATTTCCTACGCACACGCAAGATCATGGTGATGACATAGCAGCGAGAGGAGAGTATTGTCCACGTACCCTCGTGGCCGTGGCGAAGCGTTATGACAACGCGGTTGATGTAGTCGTGCGTCTACGATCCGACCGATCAAGCACCGAGCGTCACGGCACCTCCGAGTTCAGCACACGTTCAGCTCGATGGCGATCCCGGACTCGATCCGGCAAAGTGTCGGGGATGAGTTCGTCAACCTGACGGCGTGGTGGCGATGATGATGCTCTACGGCGCGGGCTTCGCCTAAACTTGACGATATGACCGAGGTGGAATATGGTGGAGGGGGCACCGCTGCGGCTAAGAGCGATCCGTAGATCAACTTGTGTCTGGGGTGCTCCCTGCCCCGTATATAAAGAGGGAGGGAGGTGCGGCCGGCCCTCAAGGGTGCGCTGGAGGAGTCCTACTCCCACGGGAGTAGGACTCCCCCTGCCTTGTTGGAGAAGGAAGGGGGAGGGAAGAGGAAGGCGCCGCCCCCTCTCCTGTCCTATTAGGACTAGGGGGGAGGCGCGGCCTGCCTGGCCGGCCCTCCTCTTTTACCTCATGGCCCACTAAGGCCCATTATCCCCGGGAGGTTCCAGTAACCCCGGTGTTCCATAAAATCCGATTTCACCGGAACCATTCCGATATCAAATATAGGCTTCCAATATATCAATCTTTATGTCTCGACCATTTGAGACTCCTCGTCATGTCCGTGATCACATCCGGGACTCGAACAAACTTGGTACATCAAAACTTGTAAACTCATAATAAAGCTGTCATCGTAGCGTTAAGCATGCGGACCCTACGGGTTCGAGAACTATGTAGAGATGACCTAGAACTATTCTCGGTCAATAACCAATAGCGGAACCTGGATGCCCATATTGGTTCCTACATATTCTCTGAAGATCTTTATTGGTCGAACCGCATAACGACATCGTTGTTCCCTTTGTCATCGGTATGTTACTTGCACGAGATTCGATCGTCGGTATCAATACCTAGTTCAATCTACGTTACCGGCAAGTCTCTTTACTCGTTCCGTAATACATCATCTACTTAACTAACTTATTAGTTGCAATGCTTTAAAGGCTTATGTGATGTGTATTACCGAGAAGGCCTAGAATACCTCTCAGAGCAATCGGGTGACAAAACCTAATCTCGAAATCGCCAACCCAACATGTACCTTTGGAGACACTGTAGTACTCCTTTATAATCACCCGATTCACGTTGTGACGTTTGGTAGCACCAAAGTGTTCCTCCGTAAGCAGGAGTTGCATAATCTCATAGTTACAGGAACATGTATAAGTCATGAAGAAAGCAATAGCAATATACTAAGCGATCAAGTGCTAGGCTAACGGAATGGGTCATGTCAATCACATCATTCTCCTAATGATGTGATCCCATTAATCAAATAACAACACATGTCTATGGTTAGGAAACATAACCATCTTTGATTAATGAGCTAGTCAAGTAGAGGCATACTAGTGACTATATGTTAGTCTATGTATTCACACATGTATCATGTTTAGGTTAATACAATTCTAGCATGAATAATAAACATTTATCATGAAATAAGGAAATAAATAATAACTTTATTATTGCCTCTAGGGCATATTTCCTTCATAAACAACATGGCATTGCATAATTCACATATATAATGCCTTTGCAACAAGATAGCATTGTATAATTCACATATATAATGTCTTGCAACAAGATGGCAATGCATAATTCACATATATGGTAATTAGACCTTTGAGCAGGTGGCATTCACACAAAGCATGTCTAAACTAATCAAATGACATAGCAATGCGAGACACCATACATACGATATGAGCAACATAACCCTGCCAAGTTAGAGCATACACCTCGGGGATAGGACTGGTCATCTGTCTCGAATCCTCCTATGAGGAGCTATCCAGTAACCAGCGAGATATCGCCGTCGGATAGCATAGTCTGCTATGAAGACCTTGTTTTCACTCCGGATTTGCCATCACCGTGTCAAATGGCTGATGCACACGAAGAAGCGATTGAATGTAATAATATTGTTGACAAATGTAATATGCAACAAAAAAAGGATGGCTGATATAATTTCACATATAAGATGGTGGCTAAGCGGGATGGCATTGCAAAATTCACATATATGATGCCTGGCTAAACAAGATGGCGTTGCTAATTCACATAAGCGATGAATAAACTAAGCAGATGGCATTCGCACAAAGGATGTCTAAACTAAGCGGATGACATATTTGATGTATAAAGTAAGCAATGCAAGACACCATATGCATGATATAACCAACATCGGCATGCCAAGTGAGTGCGAAGACCTCGGGGGTAAATAGGGTTGTATTCTCATACGAATCCCCCTCGAAGCAGATATCTTCCTCTCGATTACAATCCGAAATGCGTGGAGGGTCTGCCTTTGCGCCTACCATGGGGCGAAGTGCGCATGAAATTTTATTGCCACATAAGGCTCGTCTCTTTTGCTCTACATGTTCAGTTCCATTGTTTACACTAAGCATGTCATGCATAGGAATAAAACATAGTGAGATTATGTAAGGAGTGCATGTAGAAATCCAGTGATGGTAGCAACTTGTGGATAGACCCAAAACCAATAATAGCGAGGCGGATAATGGCTTCAGCTAAAAATACAGATAATGGCTTCTTTCTTGTTTGTTTCCCACAACATGAAACTCATAGTAGACACGGAGATTAACCGGATAGTAGATAGATACTATTGATAGCGGCCCGATATGTACCCCACAACCATTTAAAAACTCAAGTTTGACCATTAGTTGGAGCTGACTCGAGTCTAATCGGTGAATAGGACGATAAAGTAGCATGTAATATTAGCGATGCATAGCGTGGCGAGCCGCGAAAGAGTGCGACCTCTCTTGCGGACCGTGTAGTCCTCGGGTCATCTGCTTGGTTGATGATGGTGATGCAGTTTTCATGGCTGCTAGCGGCGGGAAGAAGATCGAGGCGGCGAAAGGCGATCGGAGGCGGATCCTGCTGTCTGGACCCTTACATCGTTGGAGCAGCTGAGCTGGGGTGGGGGCGGTAGCGGCAGGCGGGACAAACCACGCAAGGTTTTCTTTGACAACTATCTCGTAAGAGAAGTAATTCTGTAAGGGCTCGTTTGAATTGGAGGATTCCAACAATGCAGGGATAGGAAATGAGACGGGAATAGGATAGGAATGCACGTGCAAAGCAGATAATTAAAAACACAGGATTTCTACCAATGGGTGTTTGATTCACAACAATTGGAAGATCACAGGATGCAAAGAAGCATGGTGAGATTAAGTCAAACCACAAGAAAATGTACGGTTATAATGCTATTATGCTACTATCTCTTAGTCTTGTGCTTCATGAATAGGAATTTGAAAAGGAGGACAAGTGAAAATTAAAATTCCTACATTTTTTCTTTCAAGGAGACACTAAAGGAACAAATCCGTGTGCTCAGTGGACATTATATATAACATGTAGAGTAAAAAGAGATGCAACAAGTGTACAACCTCTTTGGCGAAGCCATGTCGATCTCGGCATGATTGGGTTGGCGGTGAGGATGCTCGGCTGACTTTCTTGTCGGAGGGGAAGAAGATCTTAGGTGTTTGGAGATGGAGCCGAGTGCTGCTCCGCTGTGATGGAGGGTTTAAGTCGTTGGAGCAACTCCGGTGTGTTGTACTGCGCCGAGGCTGAAGCGAGGACAAGAGAGACAACGAACAACGTTAACCTGGTGGAATTCTAATAGCATCTCAATACATGGCGTAAAATACATAACCACAAAGTGCTAGATGTAAAATAAATCAGCCGCTCATCTCTGAACTTAACTTTGAAACTGAATTTAAGCGCCGAAACTGAACTTAGCTGTCAAAACTGAATTTTCTTTGTCAAAACTGAATTTTGTTGTCGGCTGACGCACTAGCAAGGTGAGGCTACCGTCGGTCGTCTGACTTTTTCATCTCTGGTCGGTCGATTTTGCAGCCGTTGGATACAAAATCAAGGGCCTGCGGTTCATCTTCAACCTCCACCCCACAGGCCAAGCCAAGCAGCCCCGCCGCCTTGCGTGATCGCCCGCCCGCCCGCCCAACCTCCCCACCGCCGGTCCACCGCCGCCCGCCCGCCAAAACTTACTCCCACCGCCGGTCCACCGTCGCCCGGCCATCCTCTAGGCCCCCGTGCCGAGCTTTTCTCCAGCGATCCCACGCCACCACCCGCCAACGCCCGGTGACCACTGCCCCATCACGAACCCTAAGATAGATAGTGGGGTACCTCTCGGTGAGCCCCCCTCCCGCTGCGGCTGGTTCTTCCTTCACCCAGTGAGCCCCCCACCCCTAAAATCGGCTAACCCAAAATTGATTCGATCGGCTGAAGTGTAGCTAAATCGAGCACATCGCAAGCAAGAGCAAGAGCGAGAGCAGCAGCGCGAGCAAAACAATAACAAGAAGCGAGACCGAGGCGGGGGCGAGAGCAAGAAGGCGAAGCAGCGGCGGCGAGAGCTAAAGCAGCAGCAGCTCCTATTGATGTGAGCGTCGCCACCGAGGGCGGCGGCGCTGTGGAGAAGTGGCGGTGGCGCCACTATGGATGGAGCAGCGCCGTGTCGGTTTCGAGACGCGCCGGCAGCACCGTGAGATCGAATCAAGAAGAAAATCGGCGATTAGTGTACAACCTCTTTGGTGGCACCGATTAGGCGCGGCTTCATCGAGAAGCGGTGATGATGATGTTCTTCCGGTGGTGCGGTGAAGGCGGCGGTGTGGGAATGGAGGTGGTCGCGAAAGGCGCGGGAGCGTCGGGGCAGCTCCTTGGAGGTGGAGGGCGGGGTGGCTGAACCGGCGGGGCGATGAGATCGATGGCGGATCCTCATCGAGTGCGGTGGATGAGGGCGTCGAGGTGTTCTTGTGGATGACATCGTCGGGAAGAGGCTCCGGCTGGGTGGCGTCTGGGCGGGGTGTGGGGTTTCGTCGCGGGTTTTCGCAGCCTCGGTGTGCGAATGGGTGGGCGGATGGGATGGCGGTGGGAACCATGGCTTAGAGATGCGCTTGTCCGAAATGTGGGGTAAATTCTGAAAGTACCCCACCGATTTGGCGGTTCTTTTAGTTCACGGGTACCACGGGCATTTCGGCGTGTCGGGATTTCACAGGAGGTGGGAGTTTTGCGGCGCGTTGTAATTTCGAAATAGTAAAGCGCGGGTTGAGATGGAGGAGTAGTCGAACTGTGAGACAAAGATATATCTTAAATATTTCGGGCTAACAAAGGCGCGGGTTGAAATTTCGGACAAGCCTAACGTGTACTGTACCAAATCAATGTGCACTACAAATGTCATTCAAAATTTGAATTCATGTTATGTTCAATTAAAATATTTTCTCGTGTATAATGCATGCAATCTACTACTCAAATGAGCGTTTTAGTGCATTCCAAACGTATATACTACCGCTTCAATATGAACTAAATTTGAATTCGTTTCTCTATTTGAATAAGATCTACAGTAATGATTGTTGTGAAGTCAAAGCATTTGAATTCGTTTCTCTATTTTAATAAGATCTACAATCATCATTATTGTCAAGTTAAACCATCGTTTGTGTATTATCTTCACAGCACACCACATGATTAGTCTCGAGTTACATATGAACTATGTGTACTATATGGACTCGAACTAGATTTTTTGAATCCACTTTATTTTGATTTGAAATCACATTACATTTCTAACTCTAGCTAGATCTTCATAATCTAAACCATGTCTCATATATATAATGTGTTTATCACATTTGTATGGTGCCCCGCCCCCTACGCCTACAAGTATTTAGATGTGAGTTGCAAACACCACACGTTACCACAAATTCAAATAAAATGTGAGAATGATCGATATATAGTATTGTTTAGATTGTTTGATATTTAGTTGTAAGCTACAAGCATACACATTATCACAAATTCAAATAAAATGTGAGATTGTTTGATGTATAGTATGGTTTAGATTGTTCGGCATTTAGGCTGTGAGTTGCAAGCGCCATGCATTATCACGTTATGGTATAACATGTGCACATCACGTGTATCACCGCTATATTCATGCATGCAATGTTTAAAACACTATGATCTCCTATTCAAATATATGAATCCGCTTTCATATCAAATTATGATCTTTGTTAGTCTCTTACACCCACACAATCCTCTAACCTTTGTAGCTACCACTAACTTCTCTCGTGCATGCACATGCCCTCCTCGCCCTCCCCTCCCTCGGCATTCTATCCACGGGCACATTCATTTTTTCTTTAGGTCGTTCTCCCGAGTCTCCACAACTCCTTTCCGACACACACCGATCGATAAACCTCTCGGCGATGCCTGCCTACAACATACACACACACCTTCAATCTCCTCCTTTATGTGTCCTTGCCTCGTGTCTCTCATACGGTGAGACACACGTGTAAACTCTCGCCCTCTTTTCATCGATCTCACAACCACACCTCCTCCCCTATCTAGCTAGTAGTTGGGCCTCTCGCACCACCTCCTAGCTTCATTCTCTCTGTCTATCCGTCTCGCTGGGCCTTATTTTCCTCTAACAAATGGACGTACACCGACCGATCTCTCGCTATACATATAGCTAGCTAGGTCCTTATAACTCGTTTTTACCCACACGTCAATCGATCTACCTCATTAGTTGTGTCTCTCCTTCCTCCGACAAACAACAATTGATCTACCGATCTAGTTAGGTTTGCTTACCAAACACATGGTTCCCCTTCATCATCCATGGATCGTCCAGACAGATCTATCACGCCTGAGGCACACACGAAACACATCCCCACTCTTATTGATAACATTGCAGTTCCACCCTCGGTTTGTCTAGTAGGCCTCTCCCACCATCTTGAGAAGCAACTCCATCACCCATCCAGCCTCTACCGTCTCCCTCCTCTCCTCTCTCTCTCTCTCTCTCTCTCTCTGTCCCATCATATTTCCGTCCTTCATTATGTATGGATGTCGGCCGATCTCCCTCAAGACATAGCTGGGTCTCTCCTTCTCAACACATATCTGAGTCGTTCTACCTCTATAGTTAGGCCTCGCCTACCCCTCCCCACCCCCTCCTCCCCACACACACCGATACATCAGGCGCTCTAGTCATGTCTCCACCACACACAAACTTGACATGTGCCCTCTAACATTCCGGTGGGCAGTCGCCCTATATCTTTGACTTGTACACACACACACAATTTAGATGGCTCTCTTCATCGATCTCGCATCCACCCACTTGATCCTCTCTTGACTCTATCAATAGCTATGACCCCTCCCTCTCTTCTAGTGGATTGCCGACCCTCTATGTATGATATGGATAGGCCTCCATTTCACACACATTGCATGCAAAATTTTGTTTGAGATGTCATCGACACATATTCCACAAATAATTCACGAAATCAACCCCACCCCACCCCACCCCAAAACAAAAAACACTCCTGAGCGGTTTGTATCTCACACACACCCACGTAGGTGGGGCGTGCTGAAGAGAAGAGGTGCATGCCTGACATACGTACTCCGTCTCTTTCCCAACCACACCCAGCGGGTACAGTGGAGCTCATTTCTGTCTGAAAAAGGCAGCCCACATGGTAATTTGCACGTGTCTTGGTTGTCCACTTGGTGGAGGGAGGATCGTCTACCACAGTGAACAAACAAATTGTGACTTGGCGTTATGTTAAAAAGAGGCAAACCATGTGGGGCCTACCTTAGAAGCAAGGCTCTATACTTTGGAGTACTTTTGATGTGTCCGTCAACTCATGAGCGAGGAGAAGCTTGCTTAATCGCCGTCTCCCCATGCAGGGCGGTGGCTCATGAGGATGAGGTGAAGCTTGCTTACTCGCATTACACCGCTCCCTCGCCCATCTTGCTTGGTGGCTCATGAGACGAGGAGAAAATTTACTACTCCCTCCATTTACTCCTCGTCCCTACTACCTTGGTTATAGAGATTATATCATATTGTTTGGAATATATATGTCCTTTAGTAGATTTCAATATGAACTACTAGTACATACTCCAAACACTGATGTATATAGGCGTATTTTAGAGTGTGGATTCACTCATTTTGCTCCGTATGTAGCACTCTCCCTCGCCCTCGACCCTGCATACGTGGTGGGCGTGCAGCAATTCATTCGGTCTCATATAGCGAGCGATATATCTTTGCACTACCATTATTGCTCGACTTCGAAGGCGAAGAGCCAATCGCAAGGTTAATATTTTGGAGATGCCAAGCGCAAGGTTATAGGAGAGCGAGTAGTAGGTGCGCGTCATTTATAAATAAAGTTTTTTTCTTGATGTACGTCGCAATATGATAGGTTCATATGGAGAAAAAAACGCTCCACTATATACATAGTCGGGGCGGGCCAGCCTACGGTTGCTTCTGGGGTTGCTCTCTTCACACTCTCTACTTTAAAGCGACTATGGCCACATCTCTAACATCCCGGAGGATCCGTCCGCTTGGGGAAGGGGTGGATGCTTAGTGTAGATCGATGGCCGTCACCGACGGTGAAAACCCCTTGTCGGCACGTCGATCGGGGTCCCGCCATTCTCTCTCACAAAGCGGTGAGGTTGCCTTCGTCCCTTGCTCATTGCGCGGCGTGGGCGATTCTTTCTTCCCGCCCTCCTCAAGGTTGAGCTCGTCCCTCGGTACAACTCCTTTACAGCGGCTTGCACCACTACTCCAGCTGCCCACATCACTCCTGTGGATATTTCTCTACTTCTTTGCCCCACACATACCTCTCTGGCTTCTCGTCTTGTATTTGTGATGAGTTTATGTCTCATCAACTAGTCCCAATAATCTTATATTCTAATCACGCTTGTTCAATTTCTTTGCCACAGGGATGCTCATCTCGATTTTGGTGGCTGCACAAAATGATCCGATGGTCAAGGTTGCAAACTTCATTTATTAGGAAGCTCGAGCGTTGCCCGACAAATTGAAGCCTAGTCGGGGTTCACGGTTCAAGGGCAAGGGACTGCATGGATAGTTTTTTTAGCTGCCTCTATTCCAAAATAAATGTCAACTTTAGTATTAGTACAACTTTGTTCTAAAGTTTGCACAAAGTTGAGACACTTTTTTTGGAGCGGAGGAGTACATATTGCTATGATCATCAATCATTGAGATGCAATAGCATGCATGTTAGTCTCCTTTGTATTTGATGAAATGTTGCAGCGGGCAACCTTGGATGCAAGATACATGTAACAGATCTGGAAGCTTCATAGCATTGTACAAATTTATCTAAGCTGATAAATTACGATGCGTACTATACTAGTACTTCCTCCGTTCCTAAATATAAGTCTTTGTAGAGATTTCACCATGAACCACATGCGGATGTATATAGATGCATTTTAAGTGTAGATTCATTCATTTTGTTCCGTATGTAGTGGAATCTCTACAAAGACTTATCTACTAGTAATAGCTAGCCCCCACTACTAGGAATTCTTTATCCTCTCCCTGAGCCACGTCATCAAAATTGATGTAGCCGTTAGATGAAGTAAATCAGTCCATAATAGCCGTCTGATCTAGACGTCGAGAGGCTCCGCACTAAGCCACATGCAAGCATGCAGAAATACCGTGGCACATGCATGTGAGTGGGTTTTAAATCACATCAACATGTCTGCATGCAAGCATGCACCGGTAGCATGCATGTAAGTGAGCTTTTAAGTCCCGTTAACATGTCAAAAAGAAAAATATAATCCCATTATGCAGTAGGAGTTGGCTGATCTTTTTTCCTTACGTGGGATGATCTAAATGATGATGGGAGTTTATTTAGTTTGGCTACCACATTTGTCATGCGGTTATAGAGTTTTTAGTTCTATGAAATCGATAATTTTGCGAGAGAGATATACGCTGTTCCGCCCAGCGAGACTCATCTAATAACATTTAGGAGCGGAGGAGTACTATGTAAAGAGTTAGGTGTCATACGGTGATAGTGTGAGGTGGGCCATGTAATCACTTGAGCCTGCGTGTTTTCACTTTGCTCTTGCGCCTCCGCTGTAAGAATGGAGAAAATTGTAATCTAGTAGTAGTATACTCCTACCTCCTTTTGCGGCGTGGGACATCCAGCAGTCCTACCACCTCGATAATAAAGACCAATGAGCCGTCAAATCACATAGACCCGGTAGTAAGTTGGATGAGACGAAGCAACCATCACTCTTGAGCGGTGAGAGGTCGCGTCCGCTCTGCCGGGCATGAATCGGCACCGATTCTTTGGGCGGTCTGACCGTTCGAGGCGGGAAGCCTTGGCGATGGATGGAGAGGCTTTGGGTGGGCCAGGCTGGTCAGGAGCGGGCGTGGCAGCTATCCGCATGTCCCTACCGGACACGCCCGGAAACGAGAGGATGCACCGACTCTTGCGCCTAAAATCATACACTACACAACATCTCTCTGTAGGAGTAGGTCGATCTGTCGCTCTCTCTAACACACGCATGCTGTTTAACACACACACACACACACACACACGCACGCACCTTGGTCCGTTGCACCTTCTAACGTGACTTATTACACCTAGGCGGATGGAGTAGTAAGTATCACGAGATCGGTGGCACATTGACTTAAGTCGAATACAAGTGCCCAAAATTTGTGTGCATGTTATAATAAGATTCACTTAAAATAGTCGTGGCGAACAAAGGGATCAATTGGACAGTGTTCCCGAGCAGTAGCGAGATGTGTGAGTAAGATACATCATTTGGCGCTTTTAATTTTTCTTATTAATTTGTTTGTTTCACCCTCATTTGGTGGGACCCAGCGTACTATGTGGAGAGAGGTAAGGTGACTAAGGCTGCATTATTTCTGCACCACTGTGGATAGTCTTACCACCAAAGCCACATGACACGATTATGATTGAAATCCCAATGACTCCCACACACAAAAAAACACGGCATGCTTGTCACACGAATGCAGGAATGTATAAAGGTTATTTCCCCTCGTTGAACATAGCGGGAGGGTTGTGTAGCTAGTTAGCCTGTTAGCTCATCAAACTTGAGGTCTCGGGTTGATAACTACATTTGCACATAATTTGTGCGGGAGGATTCTTTGGTGGTCAAAATGTTTTCTAGGGTTTGCGCTTCACACTCTCTCTCTAGTATATATACACCTGCTGGAGCCTCAACGCTTGTAGTTGCTCTCTTCACACTCTCTCGCCCTCTCCCATTTGGAGCCTCAGCGCTTGTAGTTGCTCTCTTCACACTCTCTCGCCCTCTCCAGATCTAAACAAGACTTGGTTGGCTCTCTCTCCCCTCACTGCTGCTCAAAGAGCCGGCAGGATCCGTCCGTCGGGGAAGGAAGGAGGCTTAACAGCTGTCGCCGTTAGCGAGACTACTGGCGCAACTGTTCACTTTCCACCCAGTGGCGGCCTGGGAGACCTCCGACCCCTTCTTCTTCGCTGCCGTCCGTTAGCCCACGAACCACGCCCCAAGAACCTTAAGGTATAATTTACTTACACCACATGCATTGCTCTAGCTGCATGTATACCATGAATCTAGGGCGTGGTTCAAGAGGAAAGGAGTGGGGGAAAGTAGTGGGAAAAAGTTGTATATAGCATGAATCTGGGCGTGGTTCAAGAGGAAATGAAGGGAAAGTTGTATAGCATTAATCTAGGGCGTGGTTCAAAGAGGAAAGGAATGGGGGAAAGTAGTGGGGAAAGTTGTATCGCATAAATCTAGGGCGTGGTTCAAAGAGGAAAGGAAGGGGCAAAAGTACTAGTTCAAAAAGGAAAGGAAGGGACAAGGCTTTGTAGAGTTTGAGCGGGACTAGATTTCTGCGCTCACATAGGGAAAGGTGTCTAAAGATAACAAAAGCTGGGACCAACACAAATATGCTCCTTGGTTGTTTGTTCTTTGTTACCTTGGTGTGCATGACCACGATACATCGGTAGATGTACATGGTCTTTAGTCGTTCACTTTCTGTGCAACTCATTAGGCTATTGTTAATCTAAGGCCCTGTTTGGTTAAAAATCCTAGTCCCTACTGCTGGGTTCGAGGGACTAAACATGGACTAGAGGTTATTAAATGACATGCTAAAGACCATGTTACCCCTAGTAATGAACTAATAGAGACAAGGTGCGATGCGTGGCAGGGGCAACTGTTGGAAAAAGTCCCAAAAAGACTCTCCCTCGGGGTTTTCTTTCTTTAGTCCCAAATGCCCACTTTTAGTCCCTAAAAGTCCCTCCTGTTTGGTTTAGATGGGACTGACACGGAGTTTTTAGTCCCTACACCAAAATGTCCTGTAAACAAACACCCTCTAATAATGCCGCTGGAAAATTGATGCAATGCCACAGTTAAAAGCAAATTACATGTTTAACGAATTTTATTGTTAATATAATCTCTATGTTAATATTAATCAATGCCACCATTTGAGAAATGCTTTCTTTCTGATTTAGATAAGGTAGATGCTTCTTTTTGTTGGCTCCTGTGTCATCCACCGTTATTGACCACTAATTGTTTCCTTTGCACCTCTGTGTAAACAGGGTTATCTGCTTCACCTCGTTACCATTGTGACCTTTTGTTGCACTGCACAAAACATTTTTGTTTTAAGAGTGTTTTGTGCAGTTCAACAAAATATCACACCGACAACGTTGCTTGATTGCTTGATCTTAGTGGAACTGCACAAGAGGAGATCTTACTTCCTATCCGTTAAAGCGAATTTGGTTCAGATCTTCTTCTTGTGAGTTGTTTAATTCCGCATCATGAGAGCTCGATTACTAGCCTTCTTTCACATGATTCTGCGGTGTGCATTCATATGTTGTGCTACTTATGCGATAATGTTGCTTGATTTTAGTGAACTGCACAAATGGAGACAAGACTTCCAATCTGTATGTACGTAATATCCCATTGAGGTAAGATAAGGATATTTCACAATTGCTGGCTTTGTATTTTGCCACTTTCATTAGAAAATTAAGTTTAGTACTATACTTGTGCTCCCTAATTGACATGCCAAATCTTACATTGAAGGCGAAGCTTATGCATTATTGAACCAAGTGATGAAGGGGAAGAACAAGCGGAAGAAAAACAAAATCAACTCCAGTGCTGTAATGAAGCCTTTGGGCTGTGATGACACAAGTAATGATATAGTTTTGCATCTTAATTTATTGCTATGGCTGGAATGAGCAATTGTTTTGCCACTGATTTGATGCCACTCTTAATGTAATATGTAATTATCTCTACTTGTGCAAACAGGATCTTCTTTGAAGATACCATATATTTTAGTGGAACTGCACAAGAAGATGTTGGAAACATTAAACTAATCGAGGAGCATATAGTAAGCATGGCCACCACCGTAGATAGCAACAGATGTGTAACACCGGATACAACTTTCCATATTAAGTAACTCCGACTCTTGCCTTTTAGGAGATGTGAATTATTATTTCCTTCGTGGTTGGGTTTTATGCATTGTTTTGCATTTGTTTTTGTTATGCATCTCATCTCATGGCATCATCGCATTTCATCCGCATGTTTTCAAAACTTGCATCCGTTCGGAGTTCCGCGGTTCTCTCCGTTGTCCGTTCGAGTCGGATACACTTGCAGCGCCTTATTTGCACCTCAAAATATTATTTTATAAGTGGCATAATAATGTTCTCGGAATGGGTTGCAACTTGTCGTGCGGTCTTATTATAGTGTAGACAGGCCGCTGCCAAGTTTCATCGCATTCGGAGTTCGTTTGATTGCCTTAACCGTTAAATATGTAAGGGATATAGCGGTATTCGTCGGACGTTTTCGGTCTCCGGAAGCAGATGCAGGTCGCTCTGTTCCTCTCTCTTCTCAGCCGAGGCATTCTACACAGCCCACCAACCCCTCTCCTAGTTTCCCCTCTTTTCCTGATCGTCGGATCGCGATCCGAAGGTCCCGAAACCCCTCCTAACTCCCCAAACCCTAGTCCCTAGACCTCCCTGCTATAAATAGCAGCCCCCCTTGCCATTTTTGTCACCCCAACCTCCCTCCTTGATTTCCGCGCCTCCCCAATCATCAGCCAGCCGCCTCCCACCTCCTCTCCTCCATTTCCGCGCCTCTCCCGTCCCTGCCCTCCACTTGGCGCCGCCGCCGCCACATCGCCATGGCCAATGAGGCGCCGCCCGTCGCCCGACACCGCCTCCTCAACCAGCGCCCTCCCGCGTCCTCCCCGCGCCCCGCCCGCGAGGCCGCGGAAGCCCATCCATGACCGCCGCCCGAGCCGATCTGGGCCCATGAAGCCCGCATCGCCGCCCGTCGCCCGCAGCTCCTCCCGTTCGCCTCACGCTCTCCCTTGCGCCTCCGCCGCCCGCCCGCCCGGCAGCCTCGCCGGAGTAGTGCGGCCGTCCTCGCCAGCGAACCCCGAGCCAGCTCCGCCTTGCTCCTCTCTCCCCGTCGTCTCTCTCTCTCTCTCGTCGTCTCTCTCTCCCCCCAGTCGCCGCTGCCTCGCCGGCGTCCGAACTCCTCGTCGCCCGACCCTCGCGCTTGCCGCCCGGCCCGTCATCGCGGATCTGGCGCCCGTGCGGATCCGCTTGATCCCGTCATCCCGGCCTTCGCCCCTCGCGGCGCCCCCCAGCCGCCGTCGTTCCACAACGCCGCCGCCTTCCGGTCGGTCGGGAGAGCCGATCTCCTCCCGTTATTGCAGCGTGGCCTTGTGAACCCCGCGTCCCCGGCCCGGCCGAGTCCAGTAGCGCCTCCTGCGGCCTCCTCTCCACCCATGGGCGAGCCCAATGTGAGCAGCGCCGCCCCTCTCTGAGCACTTCTTTGGGCCAGCCATTTCGGCCCGGTGTAGATTTTTTCTGCGCTGCAATTTACTAATTATCGAGATTTTACATTTTTGCAAAAACCCTTGTTCATCATGCATTTAATAACTCACAAATGGTGCATCAGTTAAAATGTTTTATATATGTAATATGCTCAGAAAATTGTGTAGATTAATAATATGCCATTTTCATCCATGTTTAAAATGTTTAAATTGATGTTTGCATTAATTTGCTAATATGCCATGCTAAAATGCTTTAATTCATAACTAAATAACGTAACTTTCGGTTTAAATGTTCTTTATATGTAAATGGGGTGGAAAAATGCCTAGATTAACATGGTCCACTTTATGTTGCTGTTTAACAACTCTAAAATTGTGTTTAGGGCAGATCAGTACCGAATCCATAATATTGCTCATGGGGATTTTCCGGAATTGTTGTTTCTTATTTCCGGCCTCATTTAAACTTGCCTAAATAGTTAGTTTAATTATGCTCCACCTCTTGCCATGTTTAACAACATTTAATATTGTTGTGTACCTAACCGAGATCAAACTAAATAAGTGTTGTGGTGTTAGTCAATATGCAACTCGTTGCATATTGAGCTCCACTAACTTGTAGTGTTGTTTGTGCTTATTGCCATGCCATGCCTCATTAAACGGACATGCATCATATTTGTTTGTGCATCATGCCATGTTTATGCTTGTGCATTTATCATGTTGTTTGTTTCTTTCGGTGTTGCTTCTCGGTTCGGTAATGTTGCGATTGTGAGGATTAGTTCGACTACTTCCGTTCGTTCTTCTTCATGGACTTGATCTTCTTCCTTGCGGGATTTCGAGGCAAGATGACCATACCCTCGAAATCACTTCTATCTTTGCTTGCTAGATGCTCGCTCTTTTGCTATGCCTATGCTCGATGCCTACCACTTGCTATATCATGCCACCCACATTGCCACGTCAAACCTCTAACCATCCTTTCCTAGCAAACCGTTGTTTGGCTATGTTACCGCGTTGCTCAGCCCTCTTATAGCGTTGTTGAAGTTGCGAGGTGAAGTTGAAGTTTGTTCCTTGTTGGAACATGGAGATGTTGTTCCTTTTGGGAACATGTTTACTTGTTGGGATATCACAATATATCTTATTTAATTAATGCATCTATATACTTGGTAAAGGGTGGAAGGCTCGGCCTTATGCAGTGTTTTGTTCCTCTTGCCGCCCTAGTTTCCGTCATATCGGTGTTATGTTCCCGGATTTTGCGTCCCTAGCAGCGGTCGGGTGATTTATGGGACCCCCTTGACAGTTAGCTTTGAATAAGACTTTTCCAGCAAGGCCCAACATTGGTTTTACTTTTGCCTCACCTAGCCTTTTTCCTTGGGAGTCGTCGCTCTCAAGGGTCATCTTTATTACCCCGGGCCAATGCTTGTCTAAGTGTTGGTCAAACTAAACCACTTGCGGTGCGCCCGAGGCAACAGGGTATCGTCGGTTGCCGTCGTACTGCTCATCGGTCGTGGCACGAGGCGAGATCTGTGGCTACTATCGAGGTGTCGACCTGTGGGAGGTCTTCTTTGGACTTGTTTTATTGCTGTGAAATGTCTTGTGGCAGGATTCGAGACTGATCGGTCTTCCGGGAGAAGGTCTATTCGCCGTTGATCGCGAGAGCTTATCATGGGCTAAGTTGGGACACCCTGCGGGGTTTGAACTTTCGAAAGCCGTGCCATGGTTATGTGGCAGATGGGAATTTGTTAATGTCGGTTGTAGAAACCGAAGTTGATCTTAATTAAAATACACCAACCGCGTGTGTAACCGTGATGGTCTCTTCTCGTGGTCAGGGAAGTGAAACAGTGTTGGAGTTATGCTTGGCGTAAGTAGTTTCGGGATCACTTCTTGATCATAGTTGTTCGACCGTGCTTTGCCTCCTCTTCTCGCTCTCTTTTGCGTATGTTAGCCACCATATATGCTAGTCGCTTGCTGCAGCTCCACCTCACTACCTGTCCTACCTTTAAGCTTAAATAGTCTTGATCTCGCGGGTGTGAGATTGCTGAGTCCCGTGACTCACAGATACTTCAAACCAGTTTGCGGTGCCGATGAGACCGTGCGGTGATGCACCGAGCTCAAGGAGGAGCTTCGTTGAAGATCTTGTTCTTTGTGTTGTTTCGTTTGATTGATCGATAGTGGAGCCAGTTGGGACGATCGGGGATCTGTGTAGCATTTGGGGTAGTCTTCTTTTATTTTGGTTCCGTAGTCGGACCTTGATTGTATCTGTATGATGTAATGTTTACTCATGTATTGTGTGAAGTGGCGATTGTAAGCCAACTATGTATCTCTTTTCCCTTATGTATTACATGGGTTGTGTGAAGATTACCTCACTTGCGACATTGCTTTCAATGCGGTTATGCCTCTAAGTCGTGCTTCGACACGTGGGAGATATAGCCGCATCGAGGGCGTTACAAGATGGTTCCGGAGAATTGCTTCATCTGTATGCTCTACACAATAAGCCTCCTGACAAAGGTTGGTACTCGCCCACTGATTTCATCCATATGATTGAGCTTTGTCATCTCTATTGGTGTTCTGCTACTGTTTAGATACTGTCATGAAAAAGTGGTATTGTCCTTGAGAAGTGCTTCATCTGTCTTTGTTTTAAATATTTCCTTTCCTTTTTTGAGCAAGCAGTGATGCTAGCATTTAGTAGTCCTCTTGTCTTTGCACAACAGGATCATCTTCCTCGAAGAAGAATATGGAGTACATGAAGTGACTAGTTCCGATTATGCGGGATGAAGAAGCCCTATCTATCTTATCATTAGAAGGAAGCGGTTGAAGGATGGTTACATTACTCCCCACAAGACCAAACTAACTTCAGCTCGGAAGGAATGACAAAATCTCCATTTTTTTGCTATGATCTTGTGAGTACAATGTTGTTTAGGATTCTTTACGGTGAGTTCAATTTTTCTAAAAGTGTGCTCTACATGGACCATGTATGTGCTGTTGAAGCTGTCAATTCATAGTACAGTTTTCTTTATACTAATCACTTTTTGTATTTGTGCAAGCAGGTGCTCGACTTGATTTCAATGGGAACTGCACAAAATGTTCATGAATACATCAAATCATTCATTTCCACCACAAGAAAGGAGGTGCCGATAAGTTCAAAGCGTTGCAACATATAAGGCGAAATCATACAAGCTATCTGTGAATTTGGTTGATTTTGGTGGGCGCACAAAAACAACAGCTGGTTTATTTAGCACGAGGTGCCATGTCAATGTCGAACTGATGAAACCCTGCCCATTCTACAATCGTAGGCATTTGATATTTTGGAATGGGACAACCTTGTCAAATTTTGCTCATTGATTTTAGCAAGACATGCGTTTGATATTTTTGAATGGGGCGCCCTTTCTTTGTCGGCGTCGATCAATTTTTCTTTATTCTTTAGTTGTGAAGTAAATATTGCCTCGACATGTGAGTCATTGAGATGCATAATCATCGATTGTTTTGAATGTTCTCTATGAATTGCGGGCTGCGTGTTTGATGGCAATGTCTGAAGCAGCTAAAAAGCTGCTCAAACTCTTTGTACTCCTTATGTTCCTTTTACTTAGCACATTATGAAAGTGAATACTTTTTGTATAAGATTGGTCAAAGTAGAGATACTTTGATTTGAATAAAACTTGTATCACAGACTAGAAAGGACGGAGGAGTACATGTGGCTACTGCAAGCGAGGTGATCACCACAGGAATAATGCTAGTACGTATTATTTTGCATGTTCATCAATGCCCGTGATCTGAGAATTGAACTAATCGAAATAAATTCATTCATACGGTCGGTTCATATAGACATGCGGATTTCATTACATTTCATAAATTCTTCAACTAAAAAGGGTGCTTTTGGAGGTATAATTAATTAACGAAGCTACCCCTGTGTCCCAGGCGAGCGAAGCTTGGTGACTAAACCGCAGTGCAGTTGCGTAAGCTGACATGTGGCCTGTTGGGCCCACATGTAAGTCAATAGCTGCACCAACATTTAATTAAACGGCGTCCTTCTCAAGCGCAGCTCTTGACTCCGTCGCCGCCAAAAGCTAACGGCCGTCAATGGTTAACCCGCCTAGCTTGGCTTCAGGGAGGTAGCAGCGGTGGCCTCACTTGGACCAGCGGCGGCGACCTACCGTGTTCTACTCTTCCTCGTTTTACGTGGCGCGGCCTCGTTGGCGAGGCGGAGCCTCGGCGGGCAGCGATATCCTTTGTCTCGTTGCGGGGGCGGAGCCTCGGCGGAGGCGGTAAATCCTCCCCACGTTGCGGCGGGTGGGGCCTCGGCTGAGCGGCGATGTCCTCTGCCTCATTGTTGGCGGGCGGGGCCTCGGTGGCAGCGGTGTCCTCTGCCTCGTTGTTGGCGCCCGCGAGGCCTCGGCGGAGCGAGGGCCTCGTCGGCCTTGTGAGCGAGGACTTCGTCGGAGCCGGCATTGTCCTCTGCCTCATTTTTGGCACCACGGGGCCTCGGCGGAAGCGAGGGCCTCGTCGACACCAGCGAGGCGGGGACTCGTCGGGCCGGCATTGTCCTCTGCCTCGTCCTTGGTCTCGCCAAGCGGTGCCTCGCCGCTTCGCCGCCCTCTTTGCTAGCCTCTTTGTGGCGGCGCGGCCTCCGCCACCGCATGCGGTACCGCCCGGCCTTCGGCGGCCCTTGCGGGCAGTGGTGCGAGTCAAGCAGCACCTCCTGCTCCGCCCGCTCCTGACGATCTGCTCCTCCGCTGCGAGTGCTCTGGAGAGATGGTGGTTGTGGCGGCGTCGGCTGTGCCTCCGGGAACTGCTCTGGCGCATCTGCCTCACACTGTCCATATATTGAGCACGTGCCTCGCCGATGGTCATGGTGCAATGCCGGCGAGATGGCGTGGAGGAGGGTTGGCGCGGATCGCCGACTACCATGTTCTCCATTGGGGCGTCGTCGTCCTCCGGCTGCTGCCGGCCGGCGGTCGGCAGCAATAGCTGCCATCTCCTTGTGGTTCATCGTCCGCCCGTCGAAAAGCGGCTGGGCGCGAGAAGCCATGGTGGGCAGTAGTGGTGTGGACAGGAGAAAGAGCGGATGCGGATGGCTGCGACTATGGCGGCGCAATAGTTTATATAGCAATGGTGGGCGGGCGGAGGGGCGAGCGTGTGGCGCCGGAGTAGCCGCCTCGGCAACAGCGTATCATTAATGTGGGCGGCAGATGGGCCGGACGGGCGACACTTGTGTCGTTTGAAAGCGAACAATCGCTGCCGGGAAGCGAAGCGAAGCGGCGCTGATGTTCGGGGAAAGTGCGGCGGCGAGAGATGACTTTACTTGGAGAGGATGACAATGGGGACCAAGCAGCTCAAGCGTATTTGTGTTTTGAGGTGTGAGCACTGCGAGTTTTTCGATGCTTAGCCGGATATTAATTTTTCTCCTCTGAACAACAACGAAAACATTGCTGCGGTATTAGCTGGGCGGGCTGTGGCCCGTCTAGCCCGAGCGGATATCCAGCCAGGATATTAATTTTTTCAAGCTGAAAATGGCTAGCCTAGCTATACTTTTTATAGGAATACCCATGCAAGGTCAAGTTGTTATTCTCCGCTTGCTGGCTGCAAATCTTTCCTAGGAGGGATGCATTAGGCTTAACAAGAAAATGGGCTTTAAGAAATAATAAATGGGATGTAATTATAAAAACTGGGCAGTAACTATAAAAAAATGCACCAAACACGTGATTACTTTATAAAATATTATTTTTGGATATTGAAAATTTTAATCTTATTAATTGTTGCGAGCGCAATGTTTCGTTGGATTTTTATGTAATATAAATTTATATTGAAATTGTATTTAATTTGACTAGAAATTTTGGGATACAAATATTTCGGATCCCATCAAAATTGGGAAATTTTATTGAATTCTGTTTTGAACGGTTGGTTGAAATGGGCTGTACTTTTAATAAACTGTAAATGGGCTGTAGTAAATTCCATTAGAATTCAAAAATGGGCTACACATTCTTACAAATCTCAAATGGGCTATAAGTTCTCTACCACACACTTACGGCCTTACTAAGTTGATCGTCCCTAAAAAGCGAGTTGGCAGCGTATGCAAGGCTTTGTCAACTTATAGTCAACACAGTTCTAGCGGCGATGGCGTTGGATGTCCATCCAGCGGATGTCGTCTTCTTCTTCAATTTCGGATATTCTAGCTTCACCCGCCCAAAAAATGATTCCTCCCCCTGACATCTGGGCGCATCGTTTCGGAAGCTGACCTATGAGCCTACTAAGTTGACGTACCAAGGGCTTTGTCAACTTAGTCAATATAAACTATTCTAGCTGCAGTGACCGTACGATGTCCATCCAACGGTCGTAGTGCTTTCTTCAACCTCTGGTCTTCTTGCTCCAGCCGCCCAAAGTAGCGCCGGTCGTGCCGCCTACTCCTGCCTCCCGTGGTCGGTTGTGCTGCCGCGGAGGCCTCACCGCCCCCTACTATTCCCACGGTGGCGGGCCCTCGGCGATGGCAGCTTCACCGCAGCCGAGCAGGTGAACCCTCATACTCCTCTCCGCGTGGGCATCCGCTGCAGCGTCTTCACCGGCTCCGCATCATCCCCTTCCTAGGCCTGCGCCGTCGTCCACCGCCTGGTGCTCTCGGTAGTGGCGTGGTCAGCGTGGTCGAGAGCGACTTCCATCGGACGTGGGTATGCGTGGAGAGGTGACAAGCTGGGTCCTGGCGGCAGCAAGGAAGTGCCTCCTTATTCGCGGAAAATAATGATTCCTCCACACAGCGAGGGACCCACGGACGGGCCACCGTATTTCACGCAACGTTTCCCCACGGCTGCTGGGACCCACCGGCTACACCTTCCGCGCAAGGAAGTGTGGGAGAGCAGCGGAATCGTCGTGTTCATGGGGAAACAGCGGAATGCGTCGTGTTCATGGGGAAGCGGCGGAATCGTCGTGTTCATGGGAAACAGCGGAATGCGTCGTGTTCGCCGGGACAGAACATGCGATGGAAGCGAGGCCGGCGTACCGCTGGCGGAGAAGCGGACCTCCTACGTTGAGCAGGGTCCTGTTGATCGGGAGGGTCTAGCGTCCGCAAAATGAAGAAGCAGACCTCCTACGGTCGAAGCAGGGTCTGTTGATTGGGAGGGTGTGGCTTACCGCAAAATGGGCCAAGCGGACCTCCTACGGTCAAAGCAGGGTCTGTTGATCGGGAGGGTGTGGCGTGCCGCCAAAAGCAGACCAACGGACCTCCTACGGTCGAAATGGGGTCTGTTCATCACGGAGGGTGTGGCGTGCAAAAGCAGGACTCCACGGGATACTGTTCATCTCCACCGTCGACCTCCTCCAGCCTCCACGGGCTCCTGTTCATCCAGCCTCCACGGTCTCCTGTTCATCTAGCCTCCACCGCGCGCTACTCCACCGGCTACTGTTCAACCACCCTTCCACCGTCTACTGTTCATCCAGCCCTCCACACCACGGGTTCCTATTCAACCACCCCTCCACGGGCACCCCTCCATCGTCTACTGTTCATCCAACCCTCCACACCATGGGGTCCTGTTCAACCACCCCTCCACGGGCACCCCTCCACCGTCTACTGTTCATCCAACCCTCCACACCACGGGGTCTGTTCATCCACCCCTCCACGGGCACCCCTCCACCGTCTCTGTTCATCCAGCCCTCCACCACCACGTGGTCTGTTCATCCAGAAACGCGCCACCACTCCTTTATTCATCAACCCCCCCCAACACTCCTTTGTTCATCCCATCGATCGGCTTGATTAGCGGTAGCAAAGTAATCGCTCGATCGGGTTGATTAACAACTATCAATCGATCGCTCGGGTTCGATGTAGCGTAGCCTGCGTGCTGTCGCTCGGGTTGATTAGAGCCCAACGCCTCGCTCGGGTTGATTAAGCCAACGCCTACTTTTGCAGCAGCGTACATGTATGAGAAAGCAGCGCATCGCTCGGCTCCCGACCTCCCACCGTAACGGGAACTCCCGAAATTTTCCTCCCCTCGCTTCTACCACAGTTTTTCCGTCATGGGCGGCCCAAAGAATGTCATGCAGCTGCGTCTCCGGCCCGCCGAGGCGAAAAGCCCATTTTCTGTCATGATTTTTTGTCATAGAAGTAGGAGCCCACCACATCTATGATGATACCGGGTTTTGTTACAATTATCGTCATAGAAGTGTTATATGTATGACAGAATTTTTTTTCGTTCGGCCCAAAATGTCATGGATGTGTCTTTTTTTGTAGTGATGCTCGATTTCGGCTCCGAAGACATTGATGGTATGGACGACGATGCAGGAGGCGAACAGGAACCACTACCCACAGGGCGCTGGACTGCCACCTCATCATATGATATATACATGGTGGACACCCCCAAAGAAGCGATGGCGATAAGGCAACGGAGGATAATCCCTCAGAAGCAACCCGAGCACCGGCGTCGTGGCGCCGCTTTAAGCCCGCCATAGCAAAAGCAGCGATCTGGCACAAGAGACAACAACGCTGCGGATAGTGGCGAAAGCGAAGACAACCCCTCGGCCAGATTTCAAGCGGAGGATGGGCAAGCTAGCCCTAAGGGCAGGCGTGAGGCGAAGAATTAGAGGATGACAATTACATGCCTCTCTCCGAAGACAAGGTGAGCCTCGGTGACGAAGAATTTATCATGCACGAGGATCCCGTCGGCGGGGCGCTTCAGCGTCGACTTATAGCCACAACACAAAACTGAAGAAAAAGCAACAACAACTTCAAGCTGACCAAGATCGCTAAGCGGATAGATGGTGAGGTCTGGCGGCGAGGAATCTGAAATCGAGCGCCCAACCAAAAGTTATCCAAAGCGCAGGTTGCTACCCCAAATCAAGGAGGAAGCATTAAAACCTACGCCCCCAGCGTATGATGCGGCTGACCGGCCACCTCGCGGCCAAGACAAAGCGGCATATCAGGCCGAAGCCCAGCCCGCACCCCGCCGCCAGTCAAACAAAAACACCAAAGCCCGAGGCAACACGCGGGACCTGCGAGACATATTGGAAAACAAAGCAGGACATGCAAGATCGATCTACGGATCACGGGGGCACGCCCCAACGTGTGACGATGACCGTCACACCGGATACACTAAAAGCAAATCCGGGCGGGCCGAATACATCAGAAAAGACTCGGATGAACTGCGTCGTGATATAGCCCAGCACAGAGGCGCCGCACACTGATACGTCCATTTAGCATCATGCTTTTATATCAATATTTATTGCATTATGGGCTGTTATTACACATCATGTCATAATACTTATGCCCATTCTCTCTTATTTTACAAGGTTTACATAAGGAGGGAGAATGCCGGCAATTTGGAATTCAGGGTGGAAAAGGAGCAAATATTAGAGACCTATTACGCACAACTCAAAAGTCACGAAACTCCACGAAAGTTATTTTTGGAAATAATAAAAAATACTGAGCGGAAGAAATACGTCAGGGGGCACCACCTGTCCACAAGGGTGGGGGCCCGCCCTACCCCCCTGGGCGCGCCCCCTGCCTCGTGGGCCCCCTATTGGTCCTCTGGTGGCCATCTTCTGCTATATGAGGTCTTTCGTCCAAGAAAAAAAATTCATAAGCAAGCTTTCGGGATGAGACTTCGCCGCCACGAGGCGGAACCTTGGCGAAACCAATCTAGGGCTCTGGCAGAGCTGTTCTTCCGGGGACACTTCCCTCCGGGAGGGGGAAACCATCGCCATCGTCATCACCAGCGCTCCTCTCATCGGGAGAGGGCAATCTCCATCAACATCTTCACCAGCACCATCTCCTCTCAAACCCTAGTTCATCTCTTGTATCCAATTCTTGTCTCTAAGTCCGAGATTGGTACTAGTAGGTTGCTAGTAGTGTTGATTACTCCTTGTAGTTGATGCTAGTTGGTTTATTTGGTGGAAGATTATATGTTCAGATCCTATATGCATATTAATACTCCTCTGATTATGAACATGAATATGCTTTGTGAGTAGTTACGTTTGTTCCTGAGGACAAGGGAGAAGTCTTGCTATTAGTAGTCATGTGAATTTGGTATTAGATTCGATATTTTGATGAGATGTATGTTGTCTATCCTCTAGTGGTGTTATGTGAGCGTCAGTACATGACACTTCACCATTATTTGGGCCTAGAGTAAGGCATTGGGAAGTAATAAGTAGATGATGGGTTGCTGGAGTGATGAAGCTTAAACCCTAGTTTATCGTTGCCGTAAGGGCTGATTTGGATCCATATGTTTCATGCTATGGTTAGGTTTACCTTAATACTTTTGTTGTAGTTGCGGATGCTTGCAATAGAGGTTAATCATAAGTGGGATGCTTGTTCAAGTAAGAACAGCACCCAAGCACCGATCCACCACATATCAAAATATCAAAGTACCAAGCGAATCATATGAGCGTGATGAAAACTAGCTTGATGATAATTCCCATGTGTCCTCGGGGCGCTTTTCTCTATATAAGAGTTTGTCGAGGCTTGTCCTTTACTACAAAAGGATTGGGCCACCTTGCTGCACTTTATTTACTTTTGTTACTTGTTGCTCGTTACAAATTATTCTATCACAAAACTATCTGTTACCTACTATTTCAATTGGTTGAGAGAATACCTTCTGAAAACCGCTTATCATTTCATACGCTCCTCGTTGGGTTCGACACTCTTACTTATTGAAAGTACTCGATAGATCCCCTATACTTGTGGGTCATCAAGACTCTTTTAAGGCGCTGTTGCGTGAGTGAAGCGCCTTTGGTAGGTGGAATTTAGTAAGGAAAAATTTATATAGTGTGCTAAAATTTATTGTCACTTGTTACTATGGAAAGTAATCCTCTGAGGGGCTTGTTAGGGTATATTCACCCGACCGATGAAACAAAAGTTTCTCCTCAACCTCTGAACCTACTGAAGATGAAAATGTTCACTTTGAAATTCCTTCGGGTATGTTAGAAAAACTGCTAGCTAATCCTTTTGCAGGAGATGGAACAAAACATCCTACTGAGCACCTAATATATGTGGATGAAGTTTGTGGATTATTTAAGCTTGCAGGTGTGCCCGGGTGATGTTATTAAGAAGAAGGTCTTCCCTTTATCTTTGAAGGGAGATGCATTGACATGGTATAGGATATGTGATGATACGGGGTCATGGAACTACAAACGATTGAAATTGGAATTTCATCAGAAGTTTTATCCTATGCATCTTGTTCATCGTGATCGCAATTATATATATAATTTTTGGCATCGCGAATGAGAAAGCATCGTTCAAGATTGGGGAGGCTGAAATCAATGTTATATTCATGCCCCAATCATGAGCTCTCAAGAGAAATAATTATTCAAAAATTTATGCTCGGCTTTACGATAACAATCGCACCATGCTCGATACTTCTTGTCTTTGGCTCTTTTATGATGAAGACTATTGAATTCAAATGGGATTTCTTGGAAAGAATTAAGCGCAACTCTGAAGATTGGATCTCGGCGAAGGTAAGAGTCAGGTATGACACCTAAGTTTGATTGTGTTAAATCTTTTATGGATACCGATGTTTTCCGTAAGTTTAGCACTAAATATGGACTTGACTCTGAGATAGTAGCTTCATTCTGTGAATCTTTTGCTACTTATGTTGATCTCCCCAAGTAGAAGTGGTTTAAATATCATCCTCCCATAGAAGTAAAAGTAGCTGCACCTAAAGTTGAAGAAAAGACTGTCACTTATAATGATCCTATTGTTCCTACTTCTTATGTTGAGAAACCACCTTTCCTGTTAGGATAAAGGATCATGCTAAAGCTTCAAGCTGTGGTTAAGTAAAAGAAACATTAGAACTTATACACCTCTGAGCAAATCAAAGTTTAACCTAATGTTGCTATTGTTAAAGATATCTTGTCGATAATATTGATGGGCATGTTATTTATTTCGTGATGAAGCTGCTAGAATTGCCAAACCTTGTGCTAAAGATAAACATAGACCTGTAGTAGGCATGCTGTTATTTCTCTTAAAATAGGAGATCATTGTTATCATGGCTTATGTGATATGGGTGCTAGTGCTAGTGCAATACCTATTAACTTATACAAAGAAATTAAGCATGATATTGCACCTACTGAGTTAGAAGATATTGATGTCACAATTAAACTTGCCAATAGAGATACTATTTCACCAATGGGAATTGTTAGAGATGTTGAAGTCTTGTGTGGGAAAACTAAATATCCTGCTGATTTTCTTGTTCTTGGCTCCCCACAAGATAGCTTTTGTCCCATTATATTTGGTAGACCCTTCTTGAACACCGTTGATGCTAAGATAGATTGCGAAAAGGATGTTGTTACTATTGTTCTAGGTGATATGTCTCACGAGTTCAACTTTTCTAAATTTCGTAGACAACACCGTGAAGAGGAATTACCTAGTAAGGATGAAATTATTGGTCTTGCTACTATTGCCGTACCTCCTAGTGATCCTTTAGAACAATATTTGCTAGACCACGAAAATGATATGTTTATGAATGAAAGAAGGCAAATAGATGAAGTATTCTTTAAACAGGAACCCACCCTGAAACAAAATTTGCCTGTTGAAATCCTAGGGATCCTCCTCCACCCAAGGGTGATCCCGTGTTTGAGCTTAAACCGCTACCTGATACTCTTAAATATGCTTATCTTGATGAGAAAAAGATATATCCTGTTATTATTAGTGCTAACCTTTCAGAGCATGAAGAAGAGAGATTATTGAAAACTCCAAAGAAGCACCGTGCTGCTATTGGACATACTCTTGATGATCTTAAGGGCATTAGTTCCACTCTATGTCAACATAAAATAAATTTGGAAGAAGATGCCAAACCAGTTCATGATCATCAACGACGGCTGAATCCTAAGATGAAAGAAGTGGTAAGAAAGGAAATACTAAAGCTCCTTGAGGCAGGTATAATTTATCCCGTTGCTGATAGTCTGTGGGTAAGTCCTGTCCATTGTGTCCCTAAAAAGGGACGTATTACCGTCGCTCCTAATGATAAAGATGAATTGATCCCGCAAAGAATTATTACAGGTTATAGGATGGTAATTGATTTCCGCAAATTAAATAAAGCTAATAAAAGGATCATTACCCTTACCTTTTATCGATCAAATTCTAGAAAGATTACCAAACATACACATTTTTGCTTTCTAGATGGTTATTCTGGTTTCTCTCAAATACCTGTGTCAGCCAATGATCAATCAAAGACTACTTTTAATTGCCCTTTTGGTACTTTTGCTTATAGACGTATGCCTTTTGGTTTATGTAATGCACCCGCTACCTTTCAAAGATGCATGATGGCTATATTATCTGACTTCCGTGAAAAGATTTGTGAGGTTTTCATGGATGATTTTTCAGTTTATGGATCCTCTTTTGATGATTGCTTGAGCAACCTTGATCGAGTTTTGCAGATATGTGAAGAAACTAATCTTCTCCTGAATTGGGAAAAGTGCCACTTTATGGTTAATGAAGGTATTGTCTTGGGGCATAAAGTTTTTGAAAGAGGTATTGAGGTTGATAAAGCCAAGGTTGATGCTATTGAAAACATGCCATGTCCCAAGGACATCAAAGGTATAAGAAGTTTCCTTGGTCACGCCGGTTTTATAGGAGTTTCATTAAGGACTTCTCAAAATTTCTCGACCTCGACTAATTTATTACAAAAGATATACCATTTGTCTTTGATGATGATTGTGTAGAACCATTTGAAATACTTAAGAAAGCATTGATCTCTGCACCTATTGTTCAGCCACTTGATTGGAATTTACCTTTTGGAATTATGTGTGATGCTAGTGATTATGTTGTAGGTGATGTTCTAGGGCAAAGAGTTGATAAGAAATTAAATGTTATTCAATATGCTAGTAATACTCTAGACAATGCCCAGAGAAATTATGCTACTACTGAAAAGGAATTCTTAGCAGTCGTATTTGCTTGTGATAAGTTCGGACCTTATATTGTTGATTTAACTATTCACACGGATCATGCCGCTATTAAATATCTTATGGAAAAGAAAGATGCTAAACCTAGACTTATTAGATGGGTTCTTTTGCTACAAAAATTTGATTTGCATATTGTTGATAGAAAGGGAGCTGAGAACCCCATTGCAGACAACTTGTCTAGGTTAGAAAATGTTCTTGATGACCCACTACCTACTAATGATAGCTTTCCGGATGTCATAAATGCTTCTCGTACTACTCCATGGTATGCTGATTATGCTAATTATATTGTTGCTAAATTTATAACACCTAGTTTCACATACCAGCAAAAGAAAAAGTTTTTATATGATTTGAGACATTACTTTTGGGATGACCCACATCTTTATAAAGAAGGAGTAGATGGTGTTATTAGGCGTTGTGTACACGAGCATGAACAAGAACAAATCCTACATAAGTGTCACTCTGAGGCCTATGGAGGACACCACGCTGGAGATAGAACTGCACATAAGTTATTGCAATCCGGTTTTATTGGCCTACTCTCTTCAAGGATGCCGTAAGTTTGTCTTATCTTGTGATGAATGTAAAAGAATTGGTAACATTAGTAGACATCAAGAAATGCCTATGAACTATTCACTTCGTTATTGAACCATTTGATGTTTGGGGCTTTGATTATATGGGACCTTTTCCTGCATCTAATGGTTACACACATATTTTAATTCTTTGTTGATTACGTTACTAAGTGGGTAGAAGCTATTCCAACTAGTAGTGCTAATCATAACTCTTCTATTAAGATGCTTAAATAAGTTATTTTTCCGAGGTTTGGAGTCCCTAGATATTTAATGGTGATGGTGCTTCACATTTTATTCATTGTGCTTTTAAGTAAAATGCTTGCTAAATATGATGTTAATCATAGAATTGCATCTCCTTATCACCCATGATCTAGTGGTCAAGTAGAATTGAGTAATAGAGAGCTCAAATTAATTTTGCAAAAGACAGTTAATAGGTCTAGAAAGAATTGGCCCAAGAAACTTGATGATGCATTATGGGCCTATAGAACTGCATATAAAAATCCTATGGGTATGTCTCCGTATAAAATGGTTTATGGAAAAGCGTGTCACTTACCTCTCGAACTAGAACATAAGGCTTATTGGGCTATTAAAGAGCTCAACTATGATTTCAAACTTGCCGGTGAGAAGAGGTTATTTGACATTAGCTCACTCGATGAATGGAGAACCCAAGCCTATGAAAATGCCAAGTTGTTTAAAGAAAAAGTTCAAAGATGGCATGACAAAAGAATACAAAAGCGCGAGTTTAATGTAGGTGATTATGTATTTCTATACAACTCTCATTTAAGATTTTTTGCAGGAAAACTTCTCTCTAAATGGGAAGGCCCTTACGTTATCGAGGAGGTATATCGTTCCGGTGCCATAAAAATCAATAACTTCGAAGGCACAAATCCGAAGGTGGTGAACGGTCAAAGAATCAAAAATTATATCTCAGGTAATCCCATAAATGTTGAGACCAATTGAGGGAGTCCTGGATTAGGGGGTGTCCAGGATAGCGAACTATCCCGTTGACGGTCTCCTAGAATATGAAGATACAAGATTGAAGACTTCGTCCGTGTCCGGGATGGGACTTTCCTTGGCGTGGAAGGTAAGCTTGGCGTCACGGATATGTAGATCTCCTACCATTATAACCGACTCTGTGTAACCCTAACCCTATCGGTGTCTATATAAACCGGAGGGTTTTAGTCCGTAGGGACGAACAACAATCATACCATAGGCTAGCTTCGGGGTTTAGCCTCTCACGATCTCGTGGTAGATCCACTCTTGTACTACCCATATCATCAATATTAATCAAGCGGGAGTAGGGTTTTACCTCCATCGAGAGGGCCCGAACCTGGGTAAAAACATCGTGTCCCTTTTCTCCTGTTACCATCCGCCTAGGCGCACAATTCGGGACCCCCTACCGAGATCCGCGGTTTGACACCGACATTGGTGCTTTCATTGAGAGTTCCTATGTCTTTGTCGCTGTCGGGAAGGATGCCTCATCCGTCTTTAAAAAGCGGCACCGTTGCTAAAGGAGCTTTGTACCGGCCAAACTCTCGACTAAGCGGTTTTCTTATGACCGCTGTTGACGCCAGCGCAAGCGATGACTTCTCGGGTCGCCGGAAGCAATCTTCACGTTAACTCGGAACTCACCGGCAGTTATATCGATGGAGCTCTCTTCCTTGAATGAGATCTTGGATCGCGCATCGCCATACAGGAGTCGCTTCTGACTACGATCATATTGGGCCTAAAACCGATCTGAGAGATCTCAACTCTCCCGGGCTACCCACCACGTTCTTGTGGTAGAGGAATATCTGACGACTCTTCTCCTACCTTAAGGACTAGCTATGTCCAGATTCACGACCCCTCCATGCGGATTCTTGCGGAGGGAGGACACCCTCAAGCCACGAACTTAAAGTCAGGGCGGGCTATATTCATTGGACAACCTCCAAGAACCCAAGCTTCCAAGTTCGGAAACTTCTTGGCCCTGAATCTTAGATCGGACGGGGTTGAATTTAATTCCACCGCCCACCCAAGCGTAGCGATCTATCCCAAATGGGAAGAGCCGGTGAAGCGATTACATCATTCTTGGGCGATTCCTCCCGGTTATGGACAGGATAAAGGATTGCCGTGAGGAGGACACAATCTCATTCTTACGCAATAATTGCGGACAAGGGAATCCTAAGCGCCATAAGTCATCATGAAATTACGCCGCTGACTTGGCGTCCATAGTATGAAAATCTTGCGATGGAGGCGCTGGAAAACCGAAATCAAATTTTGGGATAATCGGCCCGAATCGACCCCGATCCGAAATAAAGGGTGCATCATCACGAGCACTGGGTTACATACCAAAAGCAAAACCCCCAAAGGGCATGGAACCGTCTTTGGAGGGATGGCTCAATGGACCTGCAAAATTCATAGCACGAGAGGCGCCACTCCAACTCAAAGCCTTAGAGCATGTTGGATACTACGGCAGTGGCAAAAAGTGGCGAAGAGCTCTTAGCTCGAGCACCAGGCCAGCAATACCGATGCGGTATTGCAGTCTTGAGACTTCGCATCAAATAATATGCGAAGCGAACACTCCATAACCTTGCTGAAGTCTACGGATAGCGACAATAAATCCATGGGTGACACGGCTATTACCTTTAACGCCCGATGCGAACCTAAATTCGAACAGCCCGAGCACCAGCCGCCTTGGTCCTCGGTCCAATAGTGGGCTGACTTTCGCCTTACCAAGGTACTCATGGGCGGCGGCGGTAGATTAAACCTCATTCTGAGAAACCCTTGAAAAATGGAAATAGACTAGAGCCGCATTGAGCAAAGCAGCACAACCTTTAGAGGAATAATCCCGATCGGGAAGCATGATGTATAGGAAAGATCACACTAGATGTGGTGTTAAGCACGCCGGACAATTATAGGTCGAGGAGGTCACATTCCAAGTGGCCCCGTTTAGCAGCGGATACCACGCTCTATTAGGCGAGAGGCATTCACAATTTTCAAGCTATACCCCATTACGGGTACATGAAGCTCAAAATGCCGGTCCCAGCGGAATTATCACTCTCGTTAGTGACCGGACATAGCGCTCGCGCGAAAATAAAACGATCGCACTTGCCCTTGAGGCACTATCAAAGCCCTAGCGGTAGAGGAACTCACTGCGCTGCGCTCCATGGTGAACAGGGATGATGTGATACTTGATAAGAGATCCAAGTACACCTCTTTTAAACCAACAGACGAAATAGTCAAATTCCAAGTCCATCCAACGGACCCTACAAAAACGGCCTCCATCGGGGCACAATTAAACCCGATGTGGGCGCGCCCTCTGAGAAATTCCTCTGCGAAATTGGGACATTTTGCTGGCACCCTTCAGACATGCTAGGAATCCACGCCCGGTGGCGAGCATAGCCTAAATATCCTAAAATGATTCAAGCCGATCAAACAAGCTCTTGGCGTTTCTCTGAACCCAAGAGATAGGCCATGGGAAGGAGCTAGCTAAACTATTGGAGGCAGATTCATCGGAGATATTAAACATCCGGACTGGCTAGCAAACTGGTAATGGTACCAAGAAGGACAAATCTTGGCGCCTATGTGTCGATTTTAAGGACCTTAACAAGGCTTGCCCAAAGGATCCTTCCCCTCCCCATCGATCAAATTATCGGCGCTACCGCGGGACACGATTCATTGTGTTTCCTCGGCGCATACTCCGGCTACCACCAAATTAAGATGGCGAGCCAGACCAAGCCATAGCGGCATTCATCACTCCATCGGCCCATTACGCTTCAACACAATGCCCTTTGGGCTCAAAAAGCGCCGGCGCAACATATCAGCGCATGATTGGACATATGCGGCAAACCGGATCGGCAAAACGGTGGAGGCATCGTGAGCGATGTGGTCGTCAAATCCAAGCATGTCGAAACCCTAGTCGATGACTTGAGGCTCACATTCGATAATCTCCGAACATATGACATCAAGCTCAACCGGAAAAATGCATTTTGGCGTACCAGCCGGAAAGCTCTTGGGCTTCATTGTATCTGGTAGAGGAATTGAAGCAAACCCAGCCAAGATCTGAGCTCTGTCACAATTGGATATCCCCAAAGACCTCAAACAAATACAAAAATTATTTGGATCGTGGCGGCTCTAAGCGCTTTATCTCCAACAGGAGAAAAGGCATTACCCTTAATCGCCTCCTTGATTGCACGAACACTTTGAGTGGACGGATGCTGCCACGGCCGGACTCGAAGAAATCAAAGCCATATTGGCAACAAATTCGGTCCTGGCCGCGCCCAACATGGGCAAACCAATGCTATTATACATCGCAGCAACACATCAAGTTGTAAGCGCGGTGCTCGTTGTCGAGCGAAGCGGACGGACACAAGTTCCCTCTCCAAAAATCAGTTTACTACGTGTCCCTTGTCCTAACTCCATGCAAGTCCGGTACCGCATTATCAAAAGATAGCATCGCGGTGTTCATGGCATCCGGAAGCTGCGACACTACTTCCAAGAGTGTTCGATAACAATAGCCTCGAAGTACCTCTTAATGACATTATAAACAACATGACATAGCGGGCGGATTGCTAAATGGGCCATTGAGCTCCTCCGTTCGACATAACCTACAAGCCACGGCGAGCTATTAAGTCGCAAGTTTTGGCTGACTTCATCGCTGAATGGATGAAGCCAAACTCCCTAAAAATGCGGTGCATATTCAACTGGATCATGCACCCGGCGGCTCAAAATGTTGGCGGCACAGAAATTTGGCGTCGTTCAACGTCCCCAACCGGAGATACAGTCAATCGTACTTCAAATAATGTACACGGACTCCAACAATGCAGCGAATCTGAGGCCCTTCTACATGGTCTCCGGATGGCGGTCTCCATGGGCATTCAACGCCTAGAGGTCTTGTGAGGATTGAACCTCACGATATCCCAAATAAATGGGGACTTTGATGCCAAGGATCCGAAAATGGCAGCTTATCGCAATGCCGTCCTAAAAATGTCATTTCGGTTTGAGGGCTCGAATTTCACCATATAGCCCGAGATAACCACCGGGCAGCGAGGCGTGTTAGCGCGCATTGGCGCATAAGCGCGATGCCGTCCCCCAACATCTTCCTAGAGGGCTTTTCAAGCCATCCGTACTATGGGAGGAGAGTCCGAAAATAACAATCCGGACCCAACCACTGCCCACACAAACATTCGACATAGTTGGTGGTCCCCATGCGAAATAACACCGTCGTACGCAATAATGGCAGTCATCGTCCGTGGACAGAACCATTCCTAGCCTACCTAACTAGGCAGGAACTTCCCAAGGACCAAAAGCGAGGCCCGCTGCATAGTGCGGCGGTCTAAAGCCTATAAGGTCCATGAGGAGAGCTTTATAAGAAAAGCACAACCGGAGTCCTTCAAAGGTGTATCTCCAGAAGAGGAAGGCGGAATCTCTGGCTGAAATTCATGCGGACTCGGTGGGCACCATGCGCAGCCGGGCCCTTGTAGGCAAGGCCTTCCGTACAGATTTTATTGGCCGACGGCCAGGCGCAGATCTCGGGACTTGGTCCAGCGATCGTCGATTGCCAGCTCTTTGCTAATCAAAGCCACATGCCACCCACCGCCCTCAAAACTATACCCATCACCTAGCCCTTGGCGGTGCAGGGGCTTGACATGGTTGGACCCGTTAAAGGAGGAACCCACAAGCAAAAATACCTATTGGTCATGGTGGATAAATTCACCAAATGGATAGAGGCCAAGCACAGTAAAGGCGGCGAATCCGGACCGGTGATAGACTTCATATCACGGGTAGTACACGTTCTGGCGTCCCCATAGCATCATTACGATAACGACCACGAACTTCACGGTCGACGAGGTCAAACTCGGTGCAAAAACATGGGCATCAAGCTCGACTACGCTTCATCTATCACCCCCAAACTAATGGTCAAGTCGGCGAGCAAGCGGTCTAATCATGGCGGCATTAAACCCAGGCTAGTGCGGTCCCTCAAGGAATCTAACACGCACTAGGTAGAGGAGCTCGACTCCGTCTTTGTGGGGCAGCGGACCACGCCGAATCGCACTACAGATTCACACCATTTTTTATGGTATCTGGCGCGAGCAGTTTTCCTGCGACATAATTCATGACTCACCTCGGCGTGCGCATATGCGAAGAAAGAGAAGCCGAGCTCGATTGGCGGGATAGCTGGGCGCCTTGGAGGAGGGCGTGGCGTGGCAAAAGCTCGTTCCGCATTCTATCAACAGCAGGCTCGAAGATATCAAAGCAGGAAATGCGGGCCAAAGCTTACAATGTTGGCGAACTAGTTCTCGCTGCGGACAAGAAAAAGGACAAACTCAAGCCCAAATGGGAGGGTCCCTTCATCATCGACCAAGTCGACCAGCGGAGGCGTACCGTCTGCAAAGCGCATCGGATAACCGACTCGAGCGAACCCATGGAGCGCAGCCCGTCTCCGAATATTCTCGCCTAGCGCGGATTCGAGTTCGTCTCCTTCCTCCGTCTATATTTTATACTTGAAGCTGTCTTTTATTTCTCTCCTTCTCCTCCTTTTTTGAAGCCATTAAAGGCTCGTTTTGCGCATTGTTCGCACACACTTGACGCGCTATCCGTGCTCATTATACACGGGGCTTCTTTAACGAAGCTTATTTATCGGGCTTTATGCCCAACACATATGTCACACTTCCGCATGTACCTTTTATTCACCATTATATGCATCGATATGACTTAAGTTTTGGCCAAGCTGGGTTGCTGGCTCTGTGCTTACCCCTCGTTCCCGATTGTTGGCTAGGTGGTAAAGGAGCACCTCTGCGATTATTACCGCCGGGTCAGCGGACGTGTATCTCGGTGGGTGAAGCGAAAGCTAAGCGTTCTTAAGGAATATTGATCGGTGAACTAAAAGATGATTTTTATTTTTCATTTATTTGCCCCAGATGCTTTTACTGCTTTTTGTGATCGGACATGCACTTTAGGGCATGCCTCCCGAGAAAGGAACCCCTAACGGAACTATTCTCCTGGAAGATGTTTCTTACTAACCATGTAATATAACATAACTAGTTGGGCACTTATGCGATAAAGCACTTATGACCCCTACGCTTTGGTCTCCATGCATGCCCGGTTTTACATAACCCGAGGGTATTCGGACACACTCCGGACTATTGGGTCCCGAGGTTGAAGCGAAAAGGTCCGCTCGACAAGCGATCTACAATCCGGCTAGAAGGCATTTTACATGTCATTTTAAATTACATAGTCAAATTGGTGATTGTATTCCTCTTCAATGCCATCTAATAGGCTGTCTAGTTCTGATCCTGCTGGGAATACTTTACGCCAACTCTACTTGGCCGTACACTAAGCTCACAGGATCTCCTTCCGTCGGGCCCCACAGTCCGACCTCGGCCATGTGGTTTGGGTCCGCCGTGTACAGCGTCTTCACCATGGCCCAGGCCTCCCTGGCGCCTTGATGACAGGACGATATCTTCCATAGTCGGAAGCGCCGCCATGCTCCCTGAAGCTTCTCTGCAAGCTCTCCAAGGCCTTTGGGCAGGGAGATAGATGGCCACAAGGCCTGGGCAACGCCTTTCATCACCTGCCGAACTCGTTCGTGCAATTGCAATAGCTCGGGAAGAAGGTCACCCGTAGAACCGGGCATTTCCTCTGCAAGACGACCCGTGAGCATACCTACAGACATAACTCTGTTAATTGACTTCCTCGCCGAACTCTTTTTCAAAGTTCGCTCAAGCACTTACTATAAATGCCGCGACCAAATCGCTGATTCTCCTTCACGGAGTCAGACAGCTGGGCACGAACATCCTTTAGTTCCTCACCCAGCTGAGTGTTGGCATCTTGGAGATTATTTTATCTTGCCTCACCCTTGTAAGCACATTCTACTTGACCTTCAACGGCGCAAGAGCTGTTGCTTGTCCGGATCTAGTCGGCGCCATCTGCAATATTATTGTCGATTTACACACGCCGCACTTCACAAACTACATATCTTTTGAAGCATATATTACGGAGGGGTCTCTGTGGCTCCCCTGTGGCGGCTAGTCTTGACCTCAAGTTGGGCCTTGCATTCTTCAAGCTCACAGGACAGTTGGGTATTCTTTTTGTAAGATCTGCATAACAAATGATCCTTAAATCAGTTATTCTAACTATTTTAAGTCTCGGGGGCTCTTGGCATATATAACGTCAAATTTCCTCACCCGTATGTCCTTTACATCTTGCTCCGTGGCTCTGGCTAGACCATCTTGGCGGCACGGAGGTGTGCATCTCCAATTGAAGGCATTCAATGCCTCTTGGGAGAAACATGCGTCCACGAAGAACTGTCCGTGGCCTGTGATTCATGGCGCTCTCCACCTCGGAGTTGGTGGCGGACAATCTGTCGGCATCCTCTGTCGGAGGAGCGTCGGCCTTGCGCCTCGTGCTCGCCTTCGCTTCGGACCCGGCTTTGGAGCTGGTGGCGGAGGCTCGATTGGCAACCTCTCCGGACATAGTCGGCGGCGCTTTTTCTTGAAAAGGGCACCAGCGTTAATCGCCTTCCAGGAATCAATCACTGGGAATATGGTGACGCGCCATCTTTGTTGCGGCGGCGTTCGATCTGGACCGCACTTCTTTTTTAGCCTTGAGGCCGTGCTGCCCCTTGTTGGCTAGCGCCGTGGGCTCGGCCTCCTGCCTCGAAGGCACCCCTGCGAAACACCATTGGTATACGGTGATAAAAAGAAGCACGGATGGGTCATTATCGAGTATTGGGACCTCGGTCTCGATTACTGTGAGGCTGGAAGTATTCGGGGTAATCGGCGTGCGGCAACCAAGGCATTATCGATGCTCGGTTGGTGAAATACCCCATCAATCAGCTCCACCAATATGTACGGATCCTCTTGGGAGGCGGATCGAGAGCCGTTCGGATCCTCGGGTTGTGGAGGTGGGCTGTTTATGTCTTTTACGGCTGGCGCGGTTCTGCGTCAAAATCACAAAATGAGATGCCTAACCATGGGAATTCGGATCAGATGTGCAAAAAGAAATGTCCGCTTACCTAGCCGAGGATTGTTCATAGAAAATCCATTCAATGGTGACGCGGAGAAAATCCTCCTCTTCTCCCTTATGCAGTAGCGGACAAGATCTTCACCGGATCGGTGACCGATCCGGCCCCTACGGCCATGGCGGGTGGCATCGTCCTCCCGTTGAAATCCCACATGGGGTGGCCCCTATCTTTGGGCGGCTGCACCCCGCATACATGTGGCCATGACACGATCATGGTCGATCCGGAATGAGCTAACAATCTTATTCAGCTCATCAGGTAAAGCACGTCCCTATCGTCTTCCCTCTAGGAGCTCCGAGGGCGCCAACTCAGGCGTTTCTTCAAAGGAGCATTGCTGAATTCCGGGAGACCGATCCGAACAGGATCCGGCAGTGGGACGTCTTCTATATAAAACCATTCGAAGGCCAGTCTTGGACGCCTTCTTCGGGGTTCGGATAGATATCCGGTCCGGCGATCGCCATAGCTCGGCTCCGCCCACTTGATATATTGACCCCTCATGAGAACAGGTACAAGGCGAATAATATCTTCCACGATGCAAAATGAGCCTTGGCGCCCAAGAACAGT
Source organism: Aegilops longissima (assembly GCA_021605205.1). NCBI lineage: Eukaryota > Viridiplantae > Streptophyta > Magnoliopsida > Poales > Poaceae > Aegilops > Aegilops longissima. The sequence goes on from JAHIAM010003821.1 coordinate 49,743, forward strand.
TCGCAAAGGGCCACGAAGCCCGCGATGTGCAAAATGGAGGCAGGCGTAAGGTGGTGCAAGCTGGAGGCCGTAGAACTCCAAGAGCCCCGGAGAAACGGATGAATTGGAAATCCGAGTCCTCTTACTAGATAAGAGACAAAGCATACGGTTCTCCTTTGGAGGGATCGGGACACTCTCCGCTTGCTTTCCGCCCTTATAGGTGGCGAGTCCGCTCGAACCGGAACCATGAAGGTCGGGGAAGAAATCCCTTGGTTTGGAGTGTCACTAGCTCGCTATGCGGGGTGAGCATCTCTCCCAATTTCAGGCTGAGGGCTGGGGCGCGAAGGAGGAGCAGCGTCGGTGTCCATGATGGAATGGATTTTTGTCATAGGCGCTCCGATGAAAGCTCGCGGAGGGGGGATGGCGTGACTCAGATCTAGATCCTCGTCCCTTTTATAGGCGGCTCATTTGCGTAGCTAAGGGGATAAGTGTAAAAATACCCTGGCTTTTCGCATTCATTCAAACACGTGAAAGATGGCCATTATTGAGCGTGGAAGCCAAGGAGCGCAGCATTTATCAGAAGCCGGACACTATTCGACTAGTATATGGAATTTGGAGAAGAACCCGCCTCGCAATGCTGAAGACAATCTACGCGCCGGACTCATCGCCATTGAAGCCTGGTTCGGGGGCTACTGAGGGAGTCCTGGATTAGGGGGTGTCCGGATAGGCGAACTATCACCGTTGACCGGACTCCTAGACTATGAAGATACAAGATTGAAGACTTCGTCCCGTGTCCGGATGGGACTTTCCCTGGCGTGGAAGGCAAGCTTGGCGATACGGATATGTAGATCTCCTACCATTATAACCGACTCTGTGTAACCCTAACCCTATCTGGTGTCTATATAAACCGGTGGGTTTTAGTCCGTAGGACGAACAACAATCATACCGTAGGCTAGCTTCTAGGGTTTAGCCTCTCTGATCTCGTGGTAGATCCACTCTTGTAATACCCATATCATCAATATTAATCAAGCGGAGTAGGGTTTTACCTCCATCGAGAGGGCCGAACACAGGTAAAAGCATCGTGTCCCTTGTCTCCTGCTACCATCCGCCTAGGCGCACATTCGGGACCCCCTACCGAGATCCGCGGTTTGACACGACACCAATGTTATTGAAACCGTAACCCCGGAGGAATACATAAGGGACACTTTCCGGAACGTTTCAGACTCCAAAAAGGAATAGGTATGTGGTACGGTAAGTAAACCGACTCCAAAACAGTTCTAAAGGCAATTTTCCCCGTTTTGGAATATTTAGAAAAATAGAAAAATAAGAAGCAGTCCGAGAAGGACACGAGGGCTCCATGAGGGTGGAGGGCGCGCCCCTACCTCGTGGGCACCTCGTGTGCTCTCCGGACTCATGTTTTTCTGCGTTACGTATTTTGGTGGTAAAATTCATTATATAATCTCCCGAAGGTTTTGACTCCTGTATCACGCAAATATTCTCTGTTCTTGTTTCGAGCTGTTGCTGCTGCAGATTAGAGCAAGATGTCTTCTCAAGAGTCAGTCGGGGAGAGCCAGGTGTCTCATCCGGCATCGAGACCAAGGACAAACAGCGACGCTGACCACTTTGGGCTAGCAACGGAGGAAGAGATGGAGGCTGATTTGATGAGGATAGATGCCATGGAGGATCAAGAAGTCACTTCTCGCTTCCGAGCTGGGTTCACGATGGGGGAACTACAGAGCTCAGCTATTCCAAACTCGGTTATCCCTTCCAATGTTAGATTTCTTTCTTATGAAAATATGAAGAGAAGTGTCACTTGTTCTCCGCAGCTATGCAACATCCTTGGGTGCAAGGAGCTTTAGCCGTTACAGGGAAGCTTCATAAGGAGATAATGGACCTCAAGCAGCAACTCAATAAGCTCGAGGAAGAGAATCGTATCCCGAGGGGCATTATCCCCAAGAATATCACATCACCATTCCCGAAGAAGCAGGCATAATCACATGGGTATGGGTACTCCCCTTGGCAACTGCCAAGCTTGGGGGAGGTGCCCTAGTATCATATCACCATCACACTCCTATCTTTACCGTTTTTCTTAGTTCGATCCTATTAGTAGTATCTTGATCTAGTAGAATAAAGTTTATGGCATGATCTAGTTTTGAGTTTTGCTTTATGATCTCTCTATGTAATCGAGTCCATGAGCTATATAATAAAGATTAGTGTTGAGTCAAGGGCTTGATTATTTTGCCATGATCTTGAGTGAATAAAAGAAAAAGAGAAAATAATAAAAAGAAATAAGGAGATCATATTGATCTTATTGAGAGTAATGACTTCACATAGAAAGAGCATGATGATTAAAAATTGTTGGGAGTTGGCAAACATAGCCTTGGTCATCGTTGCAATTAATAGGAAGTAATAAAGAAAGAGGGGTTTCACATATAAATATACTATCTTGGACATCTTTTATGATTGGGAGCACTCATTAAAATATGACATGCTAAAGAGTTGATGTTGGACAAGGAAGACAACGTAATGGGTTATGTTTTCTTATATCTGAGATAAAGTATATTGTCATGGGTCATCCAACATGTTGAGCTTACCTTTCCCCCTCATGCTAGCCAAATTCTTTGCACCAAGTAGAGATACTACTTGTGCTTACAAATACCCTTAAACCAGTTTTGCCATGAGAGTCCACCATACCTACCTATGGATTGAGTAAGATCCTTCAAGTAAGTTGTCATCGGTGCAAGCAATAAAAATTGCTCTCTAAATATGTATGATTGATTGGTGTGGAGGAAATAAGCTTTATATGATCTTGTGATGTGGAAGAAATAAAAGCGACGGACTGCATAATAAAGGTCTATATCACAAGTGGCAATATAAAGCGACGTTCTTTCGCATTAAGATTTTGTAAATCCAACCCTGAAAGCACATGGCAACCTCTGCTTCCCTCTGCGAAGGGCCTATCTTTTAGTATTATCTTCTACCTTATGCAAGAGTCATGGTGATCTTCACCTTTCCTTTTTATATTTTATCCTTTGGCAAGCACAGGATGTTGGAAAGATCCTGATAGATATATCTCATTGGATATGGGTTAGCATGAATTATTATTGTTGACATCACCCTTGAGGTAAAAGGTTGGGAGGCAAAACCATAAGCCCCTATCTTTCTCCGTGTCCGATTAAAAATCCGTAACCACAAGTATTGCGTGAGTATTAGCAATTATGAAAGACTAAATGATAGTTGAGTATGTGGACTTGCTAGAAAGCTCTGACATAGACTCTTTCTGATGTTATGATAAATTGCAATTGCCTCAATGACTGAGATTATAGTTTGTTAGTTCTCAATAAAGTTTTGATTCATACTTTGCATTGTGAATAGATTATTACTTGAGCATAAGAAATCATCTGACAATATCCATATATGTTGCTGATACGTCCGTTTTGCATCATGCTTTTATATTGATATTTATCGCATTATGGGCTGTTATTTCATGTTATGTCACAATACTTATGGCTATTCTCTCTTATTTTACAAGGTTTACATGAAGAGGGAGAATGCCGGCAGCTGGAATTCTGGGCTGGAAAAGGAGCAAATATTGGAGACCAATTCTGTGCAACTCCAAAAGTCCTGAAATTCCATGGAATATCTTAAAATAAATAAAGAAAAATCGTCGCCAAAGATGAAGACCAGGGGGCCCACACCCTGCTCACGAGGTAGGGGGGCGCGCCCCACTCACGAGGGTGGGGGGCGCCCCCCCTGGGGTGCGCCCCCTACCTCGTGAGCCCCATGGTGGCTCTCCGATGCCCATCTTCTCCTATATGAAGTCTTTCGATGAGAAAAAAACATTAAGCAACCTTTCGGGACGAGACTCCGCCGCCACGAGGCCGAACCAATCTAGGGCTCCGGCGGAGCTGTTCTGCCGGGGACACTTCCCTCCGGGAGGGGGAAATCATCGCCATCATCATCACCAACGCTCCTCTCATCGGGAGAGGGCAATCTCCATCAACATCTTCACCAGCACCATCTCATCTCCAAACCCTAGTTCATCTCTTGTATCCAATTCTTGTCTCCAAGTCCGGGATTGGTGCTAGTAGTGTTGATTACTCCTTGTAGTTGATGCTAGTTGGTTTACTTGGTGGAAGATCATATGTTCAGATCCTTTATGCATATTATTACCCCTCTGATTATGAACATGGATATGCTTTGTGAGTAGTTACGTTTGTTCCTGAGGACACGTGAGAAGTCTTGCTATTAGTAGTCATGTGAATTTGGTATTCGTTCGATATTTTGATGAGATGTATGTTGTCTAACCTCTAGTGGTGTTATGTGAACATCTACTACATAACACTTCACCATTATTTGGGCCTAGAGGAAGGCATTGGGAAGTAATAAGTAGATGATGGGTTGCTAGAGTGATGAAGCTTAAACCCTAGTTTATCGTTGCTTCGTAAGGGCTGATTTGGATCCATATGTTTCATGCCATGGTTAGGTTTACCTTAATACTTTTGTTGTAGTTGCGGATGCTTGAAATAGAGGTTAATCATAAGTGGGGTGTTTGTTCAAGTAAGAACAGCACCCAAGCACGATCCACCCACATATCAAATTATCAAAGTACGAGCGAATCATATGAGCGTGATGAAAACTAACAGCGATATTCCCATGTGTCCTCGGGAGCACTTTTCCTATTATAAGAGTTTGTCCAGGCTTGTCCTTTGCTACAAAAAGGATTGGGCCACCTTGCTGCACTTTATTTACTCTTGTTACTTGTTGCTCGTTACAATTTATCTTATCACAAAACTATCTGTTACCACTTATTTCAGTACTTGCAGAGAATACCTTGCTGAAAACCGCTTATCATTTCCTTCTGCTCCATGTTGGGTTCGACACTCTTACTTATCGAAAGGACTATGATAGATCCCCTATACTTGTGGGTCATCAAGAATCTTTTCTGGCGCCGTTGCGAGGGAGTGAAGCGCCTTTGGTAAGGAAAAATTTATATAGTGTGCTGAAATTTTACATCACTTGTTACTATGGAAAGTAATTCTCGAGGGGCTTGTTAGGGTATCTTCACCCGTCGATGAAACAAAGATTTGCTCCTCAACCTCTGAACCTATTGAAAATGAAACTCCTTGTGAAGTTCCTTTGGGTATGATGGAAAAACTGTTGGCTAATACTTCTACAGGAGATGGAACAAAGCATCCCGATGAACATCTACTCTATGTGGATGAAGTTTGTGGATTATTTAAGCTTGCAGGTATACCCGACGATGTTGTTAAGAAGAAGGTCTTCCCTTTATCTTTGAAGGAAGACACATTGACATGGTATAGGCTATGTGATGATACGAGATCATGGAACTATAAAAGATTGAAATTGGAATTTCATCAAAAGTATTACCCTATGCATCTTGTTCATCGTGATCGCAATTATATATATATAATTTTTGGCCTCGCGAAGGAGAAAGCATCGCTCAAGCTTGGGGGAGGATTAAATCAATGTTATATTCATGCCCCAATCATGAGCTCTCAAGAGTGACAATTCTTCAGAATTTTTATGCTCGGCTTTCTGATAATAATCGCACCATGCTCGATACTTCTTGTGCTGGCTCTTTTATGATGAAGACTATTGAATTTAAATGGAATTTATTGGATAGAATTAAACGCAACTCTGAATATTGGGACCTCGATGAAGGTAAGGAGTCAGGTATGACGCCTAAGTTTGATTGTGTTAAATATTTTATGGGTACCGATATTTTCCGTAAGTTTAGCACTAAATATGGACTTGACTCTGAGATAGTAGCTTCTTTCTGTGAATCTTTTGCTACTTATGTTGATCTCCCTACGGACAAGTGGTTTAAATATCATCCTCCCATAGAAGTAAAAGTAGCTGCACCTATTAAAGTTGAAGAAAAGACTGTCACTTATAATGATCCTATTGTTCCTACCTCTTATGTTGAGAAACCACCTTTCCTGTTAGAGTAAAGGATCATGCTAAAGATTCAACTGTTGTTAAGTAAAAGCAATATTAGAACTTATACACCTCTGAGCAAGTCAAAGTAGAACCTAATATTGTTATTGTTAAAGATCTCTTGTCGATAATATTGATGGGCATGTTATTCAATTCTATGGTGAAACTGCTAGAATTGCTAAACCTTGTGCTAAAGATAAACATAGACTCGTGGTAGGCGTGCTGTTATTTCTGTTAAAATAGGAGATCATTGTTATCATGGCTTATGTGATATGGGCTCTAGTGCTAGTGTTATACCCATTGACTTATATAAAGAAATTATGCATGATATTGCACTGCTGAGTTAGAAGATATTGATGTTACAATTAAACTTGCCAATAGAGATACTATATCTGCAATGGGAATTGTTAGAGATGTTGAAGTCTTGTGTGGAAAAACCAAATATCCCGCTGATTTTCTTGTTCTTGGTTCTCCACAAATAAGCTTTGTACGAACTTGTTGTGGAAGTAATAAAAGCGACGGACTGCATAATAAAGTTCCACATACAAGAGGCAATATAAAGTGATGTTCTTTTGCATTAAGATTTTGTGCATCAACCACAAAAGCGCATGGCAACCTCTGCTTCCCTCTGCGAAGGGCCTATCTTTTATTATTATCTTCTACCTTATGCAAGAGTCACGGTGATCTTCACCTTTCCTTTTTCATTTTATCCTTTGGCAAGCCCAGCATGTTGGAAAGAACATGATATACATATCTAATTGGATGTAGGGGAGCATGAATTATTATTGTTGACATTACCCTTGAGGTAAAAAGTTGTGGGGCAAAACTATAAGCCCCTATCTTTCTCTGTGTCCGATTAAAACTCCGTAACCACAAGTATTGCGTGAGTGTTAGCAATTATGAAGGACTAAATGATAGTTGAGTATGTGGACTTGCTTTTAAGCTCTGACATAGACTCTTTCCGATGTTATGATAAATTGCAATTGCTTCAATGGTGAGGTTATAATTTGTTGGTGCCCAATAAGGTTTCGATTCATACTTTTGCATTGTGAAAAGATCATCACTTGAAAATAAGTAATCATATGACAAAATCTATATATGTTGCTGTTATGAGATTAATCATGATGCCTTCATGTCCGTATTTTATTTTTATCGCGCCTCTACCTCTAAACATGAGGACATATTTATTGTTATCAATTTGTTAAGCTTGAGGACAAGCGAGGTCTAAGCTTGGGGAGTTGATCGTCCATTTGCATCATGCTTTTATATTGATATTTATCGCATTATGGGTTGTTATTTCACGTTATGTCACAATACTTATGGCTATTCTCTCTTATTTTACAAGGTTTACATGAAGAGGAGAATGCCATGGTGAGAATTCAGGGTGGAAAAGGAGCAAATATTGGAGACCTATTCATGCAACTCAAAGTCCTGAAACTCCACGGAATATCTTAAAATAAATAAAGAAAAATCATCGCCAAAGATGAAGGCAGAGGCCCACACCACGCTCACGAGGATGGGCGCCCCCCCTACCTCGTGGGCCCCCTGGTGGCTCTCCGATGCCCATCTTCTCCTATATGAAGTCTTTCGATGAGAAAAAACATTAAGCAACCTTTCGGGACGAGACTCTGCCGCCACGAGGCGGAACCTTGGCGGAACCAATCTAGGGCTCCGGCGGAGCTGTTCTGTCGGGGACACTTCCCTCCGGGAGGGGGAAATCATCGCCATCATCATCACCAACGCTCCTCTCATCGGGAGAGGGCAATCTCCATCAACATCTTCACCAGCACCATCTCATCTCCAAACCCTAGTTCATCTCTTGTATCCAATTCTTGTCTCCAAGTCCGGGATTGGTGCTAGTAGTGTTGATTACTCCTTGTAGTTGATGCTAGTTGGTTTACTTGGTGGAAGATCATATGTTCAGATCCTTTATGCATATTATTACCCCTCTGATTATGAACATGAATATGCTTTGTGAGTAATTACGTTTGTTCACGAGGACACGGAGAAGTCTTGCTATTAGTAGTCATGTGAATTTGGTATTAGATTCGATATTTTGATGAGATGTATGTTGTCTAACCTCTAGTGGTGTTATGTGAGCGTCGACTACATAACACTTCACCATTATTTTGGCCTAGAGGAAGGCATTGGGAAGTAATAAGTAGATGATGGGTTGCTAGAGTGACGAAGCTTAAACCCTAGTTTATCGTTGCTTCGTAAAGGGCTGATTTGGATCCATATGTTTCATGCTATGGTTAGGTTTACCTTAATACTTTTGTTGTAGTTGCGGATGCTTGAAATAGAGGTTAATCATAAGTGGGATGTTTGTTCAAGTAAGAACAACACCAAAGGACCGTCCACCCACATATCAAATTATCAAAGTACGAGCGAATCATATGAGCGTGATGAAAACTAGCTTGACGATATTCCCATGTGTCCTCGGGGCGCTTTTCCTATTATAAGAGTTTGTCCAGGCTTGTCCTTTGCTACAAAAAGGATTGGGCCACCTTGCTGCACTTTATTTACTCTTGTTACTTGTTGCTCGTTACAATTTATCTTATCACAAAACTATCTGTTACCACTTATTTCAGTACTTGCAGAGAATACCTTGCTGAAAACCGCTTATCATTTCCTTCTGCTCCTCGTTGGGTTCGACACTCTTACTTATCGAAAGGACTACGATAGATCCCCTATACTTGTGGGTCATCTGTTGCTGTTATGTAAATAATCATGATGCCCTCATGTCCGTATTTTATTTTATCGACACCTCTACCTCTAAACATGTGGACATATTTATCGTTATCGGCTTCCGCTTGAGGACAAGGGAGGTCTAAGCTTGGGGGAGTTGATACGTCCATTTTGCATCATGCTTTTATATCAATATTTATTGCATTATGGACTGTTATTACACATTATGTCACAATACTTATGCCTATTCTCTCTTATTTTACAAGGTTTACATAAGGTGGGAGAATGCCGGCAACTAAAATTCTGGGTTGGAAAAGGAGCAAATATTAGAGACATGTTCTGCACGCTCCAAAAGTCCTGAAATTCCACAAAAGTTATTTTTGGAAATAAAAAAAATACTGAGCGGAAGAAATACGTCAGGGGGGCCACCACCTGTCCACTAGTGTGGGGGGCGTGCCCTACCCCCTGGGCGCGCCCCCTGCCTCATGGGCCCCCTGTTGGTCCTCCGGTGGCCATCTTCTGCTATATGAGGTCTTTCGTCCGAGAAAAAAAATCATAAGCAAGCTTTCGGGACGAGACTCCGCCGCCACGAGGCGGAACCTTGGCGGAACCAATCTAGGGCTCCGACAGAGCTGTTATGCCGGGGACTCTTCCCTCCGGGAGGGGGAAACCATCGCCATCGTCATCACCAACGCTCCTCTCATTGGGAGAGGGCAATCTCCATCAGCATCTTCATCAGCACCATCTCCTCTCAAACCCTAGTTCATCTCTTGTATCCAATTCTTGTCTCTAAGTCCGGGATTGGTACTAGTAGGTTGCTAGTAGTGTTGATTACTCCTTGTAGTTGATGCTAGTTGGTTTATTTGGTGGAAGATTATATGTTCAGATCCTATATGCATATTAATACTCCTCTAATTATGAACATGAATATGCTTTGTGAGTAGTTACGTTTGTTCACGAGGACATGGGAGAAGTCTTGCTATTAGTAGTCATGTGAATTTGGTATTAGATTCGATATTTTGATGAGATGTATGTTGTCTATCCTCTAGTGATGTTATGTGAATGTCGACTACATGACACTTCACCATTATTTGGGCCTAGAGGAAGGCATTGGGAAGTAATAAGTAGATGATGGGTTGCTAGAGTGATGAAGCTTAAACCCTAGTTTATCGTTGCCGTAAGGGCTGATTTGGATCCATATGTTTCATGATATGGTTAGGTTTACCTTAATACTTTTGTTGTAGGTGCGGATGCTTTCAATAGAGGTTAATCATAAGTGGGATGCTTGTTCAAGTAAGAACAGCACCCAAGGACCGGTCCACCCACATATCAAATTATCAAAGTACCGAACGCGAATCATATAAATGTGATGAAACTAGCTTGACGATAATTCCCATGTGTCCTCGGGAGCGCTTTTCTCTATATAAGAGTTTGTCCAGGCTTGTCCTTTGCTACAAAAAGGATTGGGCCACCTTGCTGCACTTTATTTACTTCTATTACTTGTTGCTCGTTACAAATTATTCTATCACAAAACTATCTGTTACCTACTATTTCAGTGCTTGCAGAGAATACCTTGCTGAAAACCGCTTATCATTTCCTTCTGCTCCTCGTTGGGTTCGACACTCTTACTTATCGAAAGGACTACGATAGATCCCCTATACTTGTGGGTCATCACACACCCCCTATGCTTCACTGATGAAGTGATGGATCACGAATTCCCAGAGGGTTTTAAACCCGTAAACATTGAATCATATGATGGTACAACAGACCCCGCGGTATGGATTGAAGATTTCCTCCTCCACATTCACATGGCCCTCTATGACGATCTACATGCCATCAAGTACCTCCCACTAAAACTCAAAGGACCCGCTCGACATTGGCTCAACAGCCTGCCGGCAAACTCTATAGGCAGTTGGGAGAATTTGGAAGACGCATTCCTTGAAAACTTCCAAGGCACTTATGTGCGACCTCCGGATGCTGATGACTTGAGTCACATAACACAACAGCTAGGGGAATCAGCCAGGAAATTCTGGACTCGGTTCCTAACTAAAAAGAACCAAATTGTCGACAGTCCGGATGCCGAGGCCCTAGCGGCATTCAAGAATAACATCCGTGATGAATGGCTCGCCCGACATCTCGGCCAAGAGAAGCCGAAGTCCTTGGCAGCCCTCATGACACTCATGACCCGCTTTTGCGCGGGCGAGGACGGCTGGCTGGCTCGCAGCAACAACACGTCAAGAAACCTCGGCAGTTCAGATGCCAAAGATAGCAACGGCAGGCTACGTCGCAACAGAAACAAGCGCCGCAATAACGGCGATAACACCGAAGACATGACAGTTAATGCCGGATTCAGTGGTTCTAAATCTGGTCAGTGGAAAAAGCCGTTCAAAAGAAGCAATCCGGGCCCGTCCAGTTTGGACCGCATACTCGATCGCTCGTGTCAAATTCACCACCCCCGATAAACCAGCTGATACGTCTCCAACGTATCTATAATTTTTGATTGCTCCATGCTATATTATCTACTTTTTTGGGCAATATTGGGCCCTTTATTATCCACTTTTATATTATTTTTGGGACTAACCTATTAACCGGAGACCCAGCCCAGATTTGCTATTTTTTGCCTATTTCGGTGTTTGAAGAAAAGGAATATCAAGCGGAGTTAAAAGCGGAGCGGAATCAAGCTGGAGAAGTTATTTTTGGAAGAAAGCTACCAGATGGACTTGGACCCTCGTCAAGTAATGAGCGAGGAAGCCACGAGGGTGGGGCGCGCCCACCCCTAGGGCCCCCGCCTCGTGGGGCCCTCGTGGCTCCCCGACGTGCTTCTTCCGCCTATATAACTCCCGTACCTAAAACTTCCGAACAAAGATTAGATCGGGAGTTCGTCGCGCAAAACCTCCAGCCACCAAAACCAATCGGGACCTGTTCCGGCACCACTGGGAGGAACCCTCACCTGTGGCCATCTTCATCATCCCGGCGCTCTCCATGACGAGGAGGGAGTAGTTCACCCTCGGGGCTGAGGGTATGTACCAGTAGCTATGTGTTTGATCTCTCTCTCTCTCTCTCTCTCTCTCTTGTATTCTTGATTTGGCACGATCTTGATGTATCGCAAGCTTTGCTATTATAGTTGGATCCTATGTTTCTTCTCCCCCTCTACTCTCTTGTAATGAATTGAGTTTTCCCTTTGAAGTTATCTTATCGGATTGAGTCTTTAAAGATTTAAGAACACTTGAGGTATGTCTTGCCGTGCGTATCTGTGGTGACAATGGGATATCACGTGATTCACTTGATGTATGTTTTGGACATCAACTTGCGGGTTCCGCCCATGAACCTATGCATAGGGGTTGGCACACGTTTTCGTCGTGATTCTCCGGTAGAAACTTTGGGGCACACTTTGAGGTTCTATGTGTTGGTTGAATAGATGAATTGAGATTGTGTGATGCATATCATATAATCATACCCACGGATACTTGAGGTGACATTGGAGTATCTAGGTGACATTAGGGTTTTGGTTTATTTGTGTCTTAAGGTGTTATTCTAGTACGAACTCTAGGGCTGTTTGTGGCACTTATAGGAATAGCCCAACGGATTGATTGGAAAGAATAACTTTGAGGTGGTTTCGTACCCTACCATAATCTCTTCGTTTTGTTCTCCGCTATTAGTGACTTTGGAGTGACACTTTGTTGCATGTTGAGGGATAGTTATATGATCCAACTATGTTATTATTGTTGAGAGAACTTGCACTAGCGAAAGTATGAACCCTAGGCCTTGTTTCCTTGCATTGCAATACCGTTTACGCTCACTTTTATCACTAGTTACCTTGCTGTTTTTATATTTTCAGATTACAAAAACCTATATCTACCATCCATATTGCACTTGTATCACCATCTCTTCGCTGAACTAGTGCACCTATACAATTTACCATTGTATTGGGTGTGTTGGGGACACAAGAGACTCTTTATTATTTGATTGCAGGGTTGCTTGAGAGAGACCATCTTCATCCTACGCCTCCCACGGATTGATAAATATCAACCTTAGGTCATCCACTTGAGGGAAATTTGCTACTGTCCTACAAACCTCTGCACTTGGAGGGCCAACAACGTCTACAAGAAGAAGGTTGCGTAGTAGACATCAAGCTCTTTTCTGGCGCCGTTGCTGGGGAGGTGAGTGCTTGAAGGTATATTTTTAGATCTTGCAATCGAATCTTTTTGTTTTTTGTTTTATCATTAGTTTAGAAAATTACAAAAAAAATGGAGTTAAGTTTGTCTCATACGCTTCGTCTTTTTAATATCTTTCATGAGTATGATGGAAAGGAAAATTGTGCTCAAGTGCTAGAAGAAGAATGCTTTAAAATGATTGGTACTAAATCTTTGAATGATGAGCATGATTGAAATGTTGTTAGTATAAACTCCTTGAATATCCATAGTACTAATGATGATTGCTCTAGTCATGATGAAAATATCTCTCATAAGCATGTCAACTTTTGTGGAGTGCATGTTTGCATTAACACAGCAAATAAAGAAGATATATATTGCAAGAGGCATAAGTATTTAGAAACTAATAAGTTGCAAGAAAGGCTAGATAAAAATGCGGAGAATTTAAGATATCTTTCCGTTGTGAATTTTGCAATAAACAAGATCATCTACATCTCAATGCAAATTGTTTCATGATCGGATCGTGTCCAAAATTGTGATGATTTGATCTCCTTTCTTATTACAATGAACTTAGGTTGCTTTTGAGTTGTGAAGAGTTGAAACGTTTAACTAAGCCTATTCAGAATTTAATCTTATGCATTTTCTTGATATTGATCTAGAAAAGATTTATATGTTTTGTGCAGAGAATTGCATTGAAAATCCTTATATTGCCAATTACCTAAAGAAAAGTAAGCAAATGGAAGATGATGAGAATACTAATCAAAGGAAGAGACTTCCCAATCTCCTCCTATTATTTCTTATGATGAATCAGGTAACGAGGAGGAGCTTTCTATTCAACCAATCTCATCAATAAGGAGCTCAAAGAGGAAGGTTGAACCTACACATAATGTGAAGAAGAAAAAGAAAAGAAGGAGCAACAAAGGTAGAAAGGTATCCTCCCAAATGATGTTGCCCTACTACTCATTGTGATGATGATAATTGCTTTACTATTGGTGCTATCCATATTTTTAATGATGAGAGTGATTATTCTTATGATATGAAAGAGCCCAAGCTTGGGGAAGCTATGTTTAATGAAGATGATATTTTAGCACCCCAAGTTTTGATATGCAAAGTTGTTATGATGATAGCATGCCTCCTACCTATGATGATTATATTGATGAATGTGGGTTTGGAAGAGTGTCAACTTTAGGAAGTAGTGATCCCACTATTTTGGAGGATGTTGAATCTTATAATATTTATGAAAGTGGATTTGGAGAGGTCATGACTTTATTTAGTGATGTATCCACTATCTTGGAAGAGGTTTCAATTGATTATGATGAGAACAAAGTTGCTACTTATGATGATTATTGTGATAAAACTTATGCTATAAAAAGTAGTGATGATTATATTTATAAAACTTTTCATGATTGTGATTACCCTTTTTCTGAACATTACTCTTTTAATGTGGAAACAATTTATAGTATTCAAGTCTCTTATGATACTCCCACTTTTCGAATGAGAAGAATTTTGCTTATGTGGAGAGTAGTAAATTTTCTATGCTTGTAGATCATGAATAGAATGCTTTAGGTGCTGGTTATATTGTTGAATTCATTCATGATGCTACTGAAAATTATTATGAGGGAGGAACATATGCTTGTAGGTATTGCAATAATGTCAAGTTTCCTCTCTATGTGTTGAAAATCTTGAAGTTATGCTTGTTTTACCTTCCCATGCAAGTTGATTATTGTTCCCATAAGTTGTTTGCTCACAAAATCCCTATGCATAGGAAGTGGGTTAGACTTAAATGTGCTAGTCATATTCTTCATGATTCTCTCTTTATGTTTCAATTCTTATCTCTTATGTGAGCATCATTGAAATCATCATGCCTAGCTAGGGGCGTTAAACGATAGCGCTTGTTGGGAGGCAACCCAATTTTATTTCAGTTTCTTGCTTTTTGGTTCTGTTTAGGAATAAATATTCAATCTAGTGTCTGGTTAGATGTGTTTTCATGTTTTAATTAGTGTGTGTGCCAAGTAGAACCTTTGGGAAGACTTGGGTGAAGTCTTTATGATCATGCTGTAAAAAACAGAAACTTTAGCGCTCACGAGATTAGCTTCAACTTTTTACTGGAGAGTGATATTTAGTTGATTATTTTTGCCGATGATTACTAGACAAATTCATCAGGTCCACCAATTTATTTTAGATTTTTTGGAGCTCCATAAGTTTGCGTTAGTTACATATTACTACAGACTGTTCTGTTTTTGACAGATTCTGTTTTCATTGTGTTGTTTGCTTATTTTGATGAATCTATGGCTAGTAAAATAGTTTATAAACCATAGAAGTTGGAATACAGTAGGTTTAACACCAATATAAATAAAGAATGAGTTCATTACAGTACCTTGAAGTGGTGTTTTGTTTTCTTTCGCTAACAGACTCACGAGATTTTCTGTTAAGTTTTGTGTTGTGAAGTTTTCAAGTTTTGGGTAAAGATTCGATGGGCTATGGAATAAGGAGTGGCAAGATCCTAAGCTTGGGGATGCCCGGAAGGCATCCCTCTTTAAATCTACTTCCATCGGTAACTTTACTTGGAGCTATATTTTTATTCACCACATGATATGTGTTTTGCTTGGAGCGTCATTTTCTTTTCTTTTTTTTGCTTGCTGTTTGAATAAAGTATCAATATTTGAAATTATTAAATTAGAGAGTCTTCACATAGTTGCACAATTATTTAACTACTCATTGATCTTCACTTATATCTTGGAGTAGTTTGTCATTTGCTCTAGTGCTTCACTTATATCTTTTAGAAACACGGCGGTGGTTTTATTTTGTAGAAATTAATGAACTCTCATGCTTCACTTATATTATTTTGAGAGTCTTAAATAGCATGGTAATTTGTTTAAATAATCTTAATATGCTAGGTATTCAAAAATAGTAAAACTTTCTTATGAGTGTGTTGAATACTAAGAAGTTTGATGCTTGATGATTGTTTTGAGATATGGGAGTAGTGATATTAGAGTCATGCTAGTTGAGTAGTTGTGAACTTGAGAAATACTTGTGTTGAAGTTTGTGATTCCCGTAGCATGCACGTATGGTGAACCGTTATGTGATGAACTCGGAGCATGATTTATTTATTGATTGTCTTCCTTATGAGTGGCGGTCGGGGACGAGCGATGGTCTTTTCCTACCAATCTATCCCCCTAGGAGCATGCGCGTAATACTTTGCTTTGATAACTTCTAGATTTTTGCAATAAGTATATGAGTTCTTTATGACTAATGTTGAGTCCATGGATTATACACACTTTTTCCCATCCTTCCACCATTGCTAGCCTCTCTAATACCGCGCACTTTTCACCGGTATCATACACCCACCATATATCTTCCTCAAAATAGCCACCATACCTACCTATCATGGCATTTCCATAGCCATTCCGAGATATATTGCCATGCAACTTTCCACCGTTCTGTTTATTATGACACGCTTCATCATTGTCATATTGCTAGCATGATCATGTAGTTGACATCGTATTTGTGGCAAAGCCACCATTCATAATTCCTTCATACATGTCACTCTTGATTCATTGCATATCCCGGTACACCGCCGGAGGCATTCGTATAGTGTCATATTTTGTTCTAAGTATCGAGTTGTAATTGTTGAGTTGTAAGAAAATAAAAGTGTGATGATCATCATTTTTAGAGCATTGTCCCAAGTGAGGAAAGGATGATGGAGACCATGATTCCCCCACAAGTCGGGATGAGACTCCAGAAGAAAAATAAAAAAAGAGAAAAAAAAGAGGCCATAAAAAAGAGAAAAGGCCCAAATAAAAAAACAAAAAAATGAGAGAAAAAGAGAGAAGGGACAATGCTATTATCCTCTTACCACACTTGTGCTTCAAAGTAGCACCGTGATCTTCATGATAGAGAGTCTCCTATGTTGTCACTTTCATATACTAGTGGGATTTTTCATTATAGAACTTGGCTTGTATATTCCAATGATGGGCTCCCTCTAAATGCCCTAGGTCTTCGTGAGCAAGCGAGTTGGATGCACACCCACTTAGTTTCTTTTGTTGAGCTTTCATATACTTATAGCTCTAGTGCATCCGTTGCATGGCAATCCCTACTCAGTCACATTGATATCTATTGATGGGCATCTCCATAGCCCGTTGATCGCCTAGTTCTTTGTGAGACTATCTTCCCCTTTTTTTTGTCTTCTCCACAACCACCATTCTATTCCACATATAGTGCTATGTCCATGGCTCACGCTCATGTATTGCGTGAAGATTGAAAAGTTTGAGAATGTCAAAAGTATGAAACAATTGCTTGGCTTGTCATCGGGGTTGTGCATGATTTAAATACTTTGTGTGGTGAAGATAGAGCATAGCCAGACTATATGATTTTGTAGGGATAACTTTCTTTGGCCATGTTATTTTGAGAAGACATGATTGCTTAGTTAGTATGCTTGAAGTATTATTATTTTTATGTCAATATGAACTTTTGTCTTGAATCTTTCGGATCTCAATATTCATACCACAATTAAGAAGAATTACATTGAAATTATGCCAAGTAGCATTCCACATCAAAAATTATCTTTTTTATCATTTACCTACTCAAGGACGAGCAGGAATTAAGCTTGGGGATGCTTGATACGTCTCCAACGTATCTATAATTTTTGATTGCTCCATGCTATATTATCTACTTTTTTGGGAAATATTGGGCTTTATTATCCACTTTTATATTATTTTTGGGACTAACCTATTAACCGGAGGCCCAGCCCAGATTTGCTGTTTTTTTGCCTATTTGGTGTTTGAAGAAAAGGAATATCAAGCGGAGTCAAAGCGGAGCGAAATCAAGCTGGAGAAGTTATTTTTGGAAGGAAAGCTACGGATGCACTTGAACCCTCGTCAAGGAAGGGCGAGGAAGCCACGAGGGTGGGGGCGCCCACCCCCTAGGGCGCCCGCCTCGTGGGGCCCTCGTGGCTCCCCTGACATGCTTCTTCCGCCTATATAACTCCACGTATCCTAAAACTTCCAGAACAGAGATTAGATCGGTAGTTCCGCCGCCGCAAAACCTCCAGAGCCACCAAAAACCAGTCGGGACCCTATTCCGGCATCCTGCCGGAGGGGGGAACCCTCACCTATGGCCATCATCATCATCCCGGCGCTCTCCATGACGAGGAGGGAGTAGTTCACCCTCGGGGCTGAGGGTATGTACCGGTAGCTATGTGTTTGATCTCTCTCTCTCTCTCTCTCTCTCTCTCTCTCTCTCTCTCGTGTTCTTGATTTGGCACGATCTTGATTTATCGCGAGCTTTGCTATTATAGTTGGATCCTATGTTTCTACTCCCCCTCTACTCTCTTGTAATGAATTGAGTTTTCCCTTTGAAGTAATCTTATCGGATTGAGTCTTTAAAGATTTGAGAACACTTGAGGTATGTCTTGCCGTGCGTATATGTGGTGACAATGGGATATCACGTGATTCACTTGATGTATGTTTTGGTGATCAACTTGCGGGTTCCACCCATGAACCTATGCATAGGGGTTGGCACACGTTTTCGTCGTGATTCTCCGGTAGAAACTTTGGGGCACTCTTTGAGGTTCTATGTGTTGGTTGAATAGATGAATTGAGATTGTGTGATGCATATCATATAATCATACCCACGGATACTTGAGGTGACATTAGAGTATCTAGGTGACATTAGGGTTTTGGTTGATTTGTGTGCTTAAGGTGTTATTCTAGTATGAACTCTAGGCTGTTTGTGGCACTTATAGGAATAGCCCAACGGATTGATTGGAAAGAATAACTTTGAGGTGGTTTCGTACCCTACCATAATATCTTCGTTTTGTTCTCCGCTATTAGTGACTTTGGAGTGACACTTTGTTGCATGTTGAGGGATAGTTATATGATCCAACTATGTTATTATTGTTGAGAGAACTTGCACTAGCGAAAGTATGAACCCTAGGCCTTGTTTCCTAGCATTGCAATACCACTACTAGGAAAAGGGCTATAGATAGGATTGATACTAATGGCGCACCGAGGAACCAGTGCGCCACTACTATATACTAATGGCGCACCAGTCGGTGATCGCCATTAGTGTGGAAGATACTAATGGCGCACGAGAGACATGGTGCGCCACTAGTATTGAATGTTTTATTTTCATTTTCCATACATACTAATGGCGCATCGGGGCGAAGTGCGCCATTACTAGTTCTAACTAGTAATGGCGCCGAGGCGAATCGTCTTGCCATTACTGTATATTTTATTCTTTTTTGCAAAACTACTAATGGCGCACTCGGCCAGTGCGCCATTACTAATATATATATATATATATATATATATATATATATATATATATATATATATATATATATATATATATTATTTTTACTTTTACGCAACACTACTAATGGCGCACCACTGCAGTGCGCCATTAGTGTTCAAGAATTACTAATAGGCGCATTTCTTTGGTGATGCGCCATTAGTAACTGAGACTAACAAGATATTTTGGACATCCCCACACCTACCCACTCACTTTCCCCACTTCATTCCCTCCACCTCCTTCTCCTAGCTTTCGGCTGCCTCCTCCTCCTCACCTCATTTCCACCATAGATTCATCAAAATTAAGTGGTGAAATTACCTTTTTTTGATAGGTAAGTAAGGGGAAAGCTATCTTCATGATGTAGATCTACTTTTTTTCTCCCTAGCTCGCTCCAACAACATGCACATGCACTTTTTGTGGCCTAGCTAGATCTATGTATGTTTGTGGTGTTGCTTGTGTTTGTGGTGTTGCATATATGTTTGTGTTTGCAGGTACGGTATTTGAAATCGATAGTTGCCAATATTTTGCGGAATGTTGATTCATTTCCATTTAAGTAGAATTTTGGCACTATGCATTCTTTTAGTCCTAGTTTTAGGGAAGGTCATGCCAAATTTTTCTTGGTTCTAAAATATCGTTTTGCTCTACCCATGACGACCATGGTCCGCATGATGACCGAAGGCATCGTGAATAGGTTTTTGAGCTCCGCGAAGGCCGAGATGATTCAAAAGAACGAGACGGAGATAAGATGTCCGTGTCGAAGATGCAAGCTGAAGAGCCTTATTGCGGACCCGGATTCCGGGCAGGTGCGGAACCACCTGCTCTTGCATGGTTTCATGGATGGCTGTCGGTGGCAAGGTGATGAAGATGACTATGAAGTCGTCCATGGGGGCCGGGCAAGAAATGAGGAAGGGCAACAAGACAAGTACCACCGCGGTGAGGGCGGGCGAGAAGGCGAAGAATCTCGAGGACATGATCACGGTGGTGATCTTTGTACGATCATCATGTAGAAGATGTCGTACATGATGATGAGGAAGATCAAGGCGAAGGGCATGATCATGAAGATGAAGATGCGGAGCAGGCGGCGATGGAGGCTGGGTGCAGGACCCTCATATTCAAGAGCTGCTTCTCAAGCGAGACGGATAACGCAAGTGGTGCCGCGAGAGAAAGCCAAGCTGGATCAAGCTGGAGATAGACGCGGTTACTCCATTGTATGAAGGATGCAGGCCGAGGATACCGCTGAAAGTGCGCTCATGGCTCGGAGATGAAGGTAAAACACAAAATGACCGGCGCATGCTTTGGCGAGAACATGTCATTACAGCGCGACGTCTTCCCAAAGGGAACCAAGTGCCCGACCAGTTTCGAGGAGGCGAAGAAAATCGTGTGTCCTCTGGATTTACCGCACGTGAAATACCATGTGTGCATGAACAATTGCATCATTTATCGGGACGAGCGCGGAGTCTACCATATGTCGGTGTGCGGCGTCACTCGATACAAGAAGAGGAAAAGCTCCTCGAAAATCGGTGTGGTACTTTCCGATCACTCCTCGTCTGCAGCGGTATTTCGCGGACCCTAAGGTAGCAAAGCTCCTGCGTTGGCACGCGGATAGGGAGGAGAAGAAGCGGGAAGATGGCGGAAATGATCCGGAGATAAATAAAAAGACAAGATGCTGAGTCACCCTAAGGATGCGAGCGGTGTAGCGTTGAACTTGAATGCCCAGAATTTGGGAAGGATCCAAGGAACATCATGCTGGGTGCGAGCACCGATGGAGTCAATCCGTTTGGCAGCGGAGAAGCACACATAGCACCTGGCCTGTGTTTGTGTGGATGTACAACCTTCCCCCTGGTTGTGCATGAAGAGGAAGTACATTCACATGAGTATGCTAATTGAAGGGCGAAACAACCAGGGAACGACATCAATCTGTATCAGGGGCTCTTGAAGGAGGAGCTAGACACGTTGTGGAAACGCCAGCCAATACATGGGACGCCGCAGAAAGAATATTTCCCTATGAGAGCCGCTTTGCTCACAGCGGTGCACGACTATCTCGATTCACGGATATCTCATGGGACAGGTAGTCCACGGATTTTCTGGATGCGTAAGGTGCATGGATGACACAACGTATCGCCAGACTACATAGAGATCCGGGTCTTCAAAACCGTGTTCATGGGACATCAAAGGTGGCCGCGACGATGACCCATGGAGAAGCGCAAGGATCTGTTCGATGGTGAAACCGAACCCAAAACGCCCGTGTCACGAGGGCGGCGAGGAAATAGACGAGCTGTTGAAAAATTGGAAAGACTGCCCTTGCGGAAAGAAGCAAAAGGCGCGAGCCGGGAAAGAAGCGAAAAGCGCGAGCCGCTCTGAAGGTATGGAAAAGCGAGGTCTGTTTTACGGGACTTGCCGTCTTGGAAGATCCACCGTGTGCCTCACAGCCTTGATGTCATGCATATCACGAAGAGCGTGTGAGAGTCTGCTTGGTACCCTGCTCAACATGCGGAGAGGACCAAAGATGGGCTGAAAGCAAGGGCAGACTTGAAATCAATGGGCATCGAGCGGGAGCTTCACGCTAATGATGATGATGATGATGATGATGATGAGGCGAAGCAGGACACGTAAAGTCGTCGCCAAAGGCAAAAAGGCCAAGAAGACTGGAAATGACTACCCTCCGCGTGCTTCCTCTAAGTCGGGGAGGAGATCGAGCAGTTTTCACCTGCCTCCTAGGAGTAAAACTTCCTTACGATTCTGCTGGGAAGATAAGCAGATACCTAGACCCAGTGAAGCAAAAGTTCAGCGGGATGAAGTCTCACGATCATCACGTCTTGATGACGCGAATACTTCCGGTTGCAATCCATTGGGATCATGGGCGCGCACGTCCGTGAAATGCTATTTGGCCTATGCAACTTTTTGACGTCATCTCTCGGAAGTCGATTGGCGTGAGGCAACTCGAAGGCTACGAGGAAGAGATCGTGGTGATACTATGCGAGCTTGAGATGTACTTCCGCCCGCATTCTTGACGTTATGGTGCATCTGCTGGTCCATATCGTGGAGGATATCATCCAACTCGGGCGGCGTTCCTGCACAGCATGATGCCGTTTGAAAGGATGAATGGTGTCATCAAAGGATACATTCGCAACATGTCACGTCGAGAGGAAGTATAGCGGGGCTTTCGACCGAAGAGTGCATCTCCTCGCGAATTATCTAGGCATCGAGAACCCGTTGGTCGCTCGTCAACGAGCACCTCGGCAGGCTCATTTGGATGGGGTCACCGTGAGGTCACCGCGAAATGCATGTCGACGGTCGACTTCGCCGACTTTGAAAGAGCAAACCTAGTCGGCGCTAAAACACATAGGCGTGGTCGATCCTTGGGTGGTAGAGCACAAAAACTTTATTGAGAAGGCGTACAATGACCAAGGCCAGCAGAGGACGGACGGAGATATAATCAAAGAGCACAACTCATGTTTCACGCGTTGGTTCAAGCAGAAGCTTACAGCCGTACCCTTTGCATGAGGATTCTTCGCGGAAGAACAACTCATATTCGCCTTGTCACGAGGCGCCGAGCACAACCTGATGACCTATGAGGCGTACAATATCAACGGCTACACATTCTACACCGAGAACAAGGACATGAAGAGCGATGGCTATCAGAACTCCGGGGTAACGATGGAATCCTACACCGGCAACGACAAGGACAGATACTACGGAAGGATCGAGGAGATCTGGGAGCTGAGCTACGCTGGAGAGAAGGTCCCGATGTTCCGTGTCAGATGGGCCAAGAGCTTCCTAAAAGAAGACCGGTATTTCACCACCATGGTTATACCCGAAGCCAAATCCAAGACCGCGGGGCACAAACATCACCGTGAAAAATGAGCCATGGGTACTGGCTTCCCAAGTGGACCAATGCTTCTTCATTACCGACCCGTCAAAGCCCAGTCGTGTTGTCGTGAGGAGAGGCAAAAGGAAGATCATCGGAATGGATGGAGTAGCCAATGAGCAAGACTTGACAAATCTGGCGACCGAAGATCGAACATGGCGACAGCGATGAAGTAGCAGCACACACCACAAGAAGAAGCAGGACCACCCTACCTAAGGGCGTCCGTTCCACGAGAAGAACTCCATTCGCGAAAAAGAAGGGCAAGAAGATTGTGAACAGATAGCTAGCTAAGATCGATTGTATTTCAATCGTAGTCTTCATTCTTGATTGTATTTCATGGGCACTTTTGATATCATGAATATTTTTAAATTTCATGGGCACTTTTGAATTCATGAGGACACTTGATCTCGATCCCCTCCATCTCGATCTCGATTCCCCTCCATCTCGATCTCGATCCCCTCCATCTAGATCCCACCGCACCCTCCCCGCTAGCTCCACCGCCATGACGACCCATCGCACCCTCCCGCTCCACCGCGCCGCCAGCAGCACCGCCCCCAACCTCCCCGCTCCACCCCGCCGCCAATGATATTTTCAAGTAACAAATTTGAACATGTTTTTAAAAAATTATTACTGTTTTTATAAAAAATATTACTGTTATGATTTAAACAAGTTTGAACATATTTAAACACAAATAAATATAAAAACAACATTTAAAATGCATAAAAAATATTGGGGAGCACAGGAAGCGAACCCAGGACCTCTGGTGTGTGTCTTGCGTCTTGACCGGTCGGGCTAGTGGGTGGGTTACATTGTAGACAAGGTTAGGTTGTAGATAGGGCTAGTGGGCTAGATTAAAAAAAAATTCTAATGGCGCACCAAGGGGTGGTGCGCCATTAGAATAGTCGTACTTATGGCGCACGAGGGGGTGGTGCGCCATTAGAAAGCTTCCCCCACACTAAATCCCAATCTCTAATCTCTCCCTGCCTCATCGATCTCACCCGCTGCCCCGTGTTCATCATCCCCTCGCCCCCTCGCCTCCTTCGCCGTCCCAGGCCAGCGCCGCCTCCCTCGCCGTCCCAGGCCGAGTGCCTCGGCGTCCTCCCCAGCTCCCCCTCCCCCATGGCCCGCTGCGCCTCTCGTGCTCGCTTTCCAACACCCATGGCCTGCCCAGAGGACCGCCGCCGTCTTCCTCTTCGACTCGAGGACCCGAGCAGGCTCGGGCGCCCAGGAGGACCGCCACCGCTCGGCGCCCTCGACCATGCGGCCTGCCAGGAGGACCGCCACCGCTCGGCCTTGGTCGCGCTGCCTCGACTAGCTCCGGCTGCCCGAGTCGCCTCGACCTCCCAAGTGAGCACCCGGCCGCTTCCCCATCTTCCCCTCTTTATTTCCTTGATGTGTTCTAGGGTTGGGGTTGGAGAAATTTGGACAAGGAAAGGGGGTCGGAGAATTAAGTAGCTAGGGTTTTCCAAATGTTCAAATCTCTGAGCTTGCATTTAGATGCATTTTAGAGGATACTAGTCTCAACTAAGCATCCGGCTAGAGATTCTTTCTTTAAGTAGCTAGGCTCAATTAGTGAATTTTCCAGTGAGTTTGGATTCATGCAACAATATGAAACATTAATTACTATTCTTTCTGGCCACTAATGATAGATGTAACATGTAAGAAGTCCATAATTGACTAATGGATCTGTTAGTTTGATAGTTTTTTTTAGTGTTGCACCTTTTCCTTCTACAACTTGCAGATGTGCACACAATTTTTTGTGTTCAGTTTAGGAGTTGGTCCTTGGGAAGCATAAATAAAACATTATTGGCAAGTGCAGTCTTGTTACTCCTAGGTATCTACAAATGAGTAGATGAATATTTGTTACGGGAGGGGTTACAAATGAGTAGATGAACATTATTGGCAAGTTTGGCATGGAAACTACAGAGGTACTATGTAGTGTTGTATTACTTCTTCGGATTCAGGGTGTTTAAATGTGCATTAGTTCTTACGATAATTAATGGTTAAAGTCCTTTGACAAGAATGTGAACAATAAGAGATGTAACCAATCCCGAAGTAGAACCATGTATCTTTTCTCTCTACAATTCTCATGCAACAATATGGAACTAATTCTTTAAGTAGTTAATGAGAACACTTGGTCCTTATTCATTTGCGATAAACATACATTTTCACTGTTCTTATGATATGTGCTTGATGTCAGATTATGCTATGAGGATATTAGTCTAAGCCAGTCTTGGATGCATTGTTTTATCCTGCGGTGGTTAAACCGGTTCTGAAAATTATCTAGTTTGACCTGTACTTGTCCAGCTATCATAATCTATTCTTTGACCATGGCGTAGCTGGCATTTTGTTATGATAATTTTAGTATATATCTTCTTGTCCTTTGCTGATCTCGTTGTATTTTAAATTCACAGGCAACTCTCCGTGAAGTCTCCTCCGAGTAATATATGTCTCATGCTTTCTAAAGAGTACTAGTATCTTGACTAAACTATCCACTTGCTATGCTTGGCTGCTCATTATGCGAATCATGACACTTTGCTGTCATAATGCAACTAAGCATACTAGTCTCAACTAAGCATAGTAGTTTTTGTAGTGAGACAGTAAGATAGTGAGACAGAAGAAGAAACTTCCAGTTATGTAGAAAGAAAATACTTGGTTTGACAGCAAGTACCATGACATGAATCAAAAACATATACGGTGGGAAAAATAAAATGGCAGAAACACAGGAGGTTACGGTTTGCTGTATCTCCACCAGTTTGGGTTGGTGAATGTGGATGATTTTTTATCCTGTGAACTCATTGTCTTGCTACAAAATTTGGTATCATCATGGTGTAATTTTGTTAACATTCTGGTTTTGTTAGATAGTGGCTACACTAATCTAGAGTGATACAATTTTCCTTCCCATTTGGTATCATCATGTTCGGTGTATCAGTTATAACATCATGTGGGTTTTTAAGTCATTTACAGCTCTAGTACAATTCTCTTACACTTCTTGAGGACTTGTATTTGCTACTTGTTGTGTTGTTGTTCCTATCTGTAATTGCTTGGCGCACACTACCATGACTTAATGTTTACAATATCTGTTTTCTTTGTGTGCAATAGTCAGCGATATATTTTTCTTGAGGTAACTGGTCAAATGTTAGGTGTGTATGTCTAAACTTGAATGTTGCAATGCTGTTTTCTTGAGGCTCTTGTCAAAAACTTGAGCTCTTGTCTTGCAAAGATGATGATCATCTTGCTAGTTTGCTGGGTTTTTCTCCGACCATTGTGTCGTGATGAATTGGCAGGTACCCCGAGAGGCCCTTGAGTTTGCGGAATGTCGATTAACTTCCGTTCCGGCAAATTCGAATACTCCATATGTCCTATTTTCAGCAAAGGTCATGCCAAAATTTTCCGTGAATTTTAGCATGACTTTGCTAAAATAGGACATTTGAAATACTACGACTAATGCATGGGCCAGGTATCTTAGTACTTAGTTAAGTAGGATCAACTGCCCTGCCATTCTTGCTGCATTAAACCATAGGTGGCAATAGAGCCAAGTGATTAGGCCCAACTTAGAATTCTCCTTAGCATCGATAAACCCTAGATGATAAACCCAACATAGGTGGCAATAGAGCCAAGAGATTAGTGCCAAGTGATTAGGCCCAACCTAGGGTGCCTCGGCATCGATAAACCCTAAATGATGAAAACTTAACTTGGCTGGCCCGGATGCCTCGGTGTCGATGAGAACCTAAATGATGTATGCTTAGGCTTTTAGGGTGCCTCGGCGTCGACAAACCCTAAATGATGAAAGCTTAGGCTTTTAGGGTGCCTCGGTGTCGACAAACCCTAAATGATGAGACCATGATCTTGTTCCTTGACAATAACCAACTTTTTGACCAAACTTTTTTCCTATTGTCGGTGTACTAGAGTAGGGGTACCCTAGTATCCCGAACTCGTGCAGGCGATTCTGACACCCATGGCGGGGCTGCCTAGTGACCGCCAAGGTCCTCAAGTGGTTCCTTTGGAGCCATTCAAGAACAAAGTATTTAAGCCAAGAAGACAAGACCCGACAAGAGGAGCTTGCTGGGAAGGCCACTCAAGGCACGCAGAAGACAAGACCCGGCAAGAGGAGCTTGCGGGAAGGTTCGATGGCGACAAGCTCCCGGAGCGGCAAGATTTAGCCGCAGGCAAAGGCGCTTGCCGGCGAGCAACCTCTCTTCATCTCCGCTCCAGCTCATTCACCAGCGATGTCGCCATGGGGCCATTCCGTGCAGCAGCGTGTCAAGAGGCTGTGCACCCGGCGAGGAGCAGCGATAAGCTTGTTGTGAGCCTACCATCGTGGCAAGCAGTGGCCTTTGACGGTCCTGTTGCCTTTATTCGGCGACGAGGACGGGCATTTAATGCTTTTGTCCCTTGCCGCGAGGTTAGGTAGAGTGCACTTGTACACTTTGTACAAGTCGGTGCACCAACTACTGTTTTTCCATTTGTACCCTCATCTCGTTGCCACTGCCGGAGACCCTTGAGCCTATAAAAGGAGGCCCATGCATAGCGTAGAAAGGGTTCGGTTCGACTGGTTCGACTCATTCGAGACTAGGGACACTCAAGCTAGGTTTTGTAGCTCTCATTGCTCCCTAGCAAGAACACAAGATAATCAGACAAGCAGCAGTAGGGTATTATCTCTCGGAGAGCTCGAAGCTGGGTAAACTGCTCGTGTGCATCGCCTCGATCTGCTCTTCGTGCAATCTCCGCCCCCACCGAACCAAAAGGACTCGGTCCGCCAGGTCCCATAGGTGTTCGTGGGTCACGATCGACTTCCCGACATCTTTGGCGCGCCGGTAGAAGCGTCGAGGCTGTGTGAACCTGATCCGGCGTTCACACGAGCAACATCTTCATCATCTTCATCAACATGCCACCGAAGAAGAAGGCTTGGCGGCAGCGAGAGCCGTCGCGTCAAACCCACCACCACGGGCTGGCGAGTGGTGGGGAAAGGCCGGCGGAGAAACGGCGTCGTCGAGGAGCCTGACGCTGCCAAGTCAAGGACAAGGCAGCGCAGACCTCGGCGTCGAATCGTGCCGCGTCCATCTCGGGGGGCGCGAGACCGACAGCGTCATGTTGCTCATAGCGCCATCGTTCGTTGGGCCAAGATCGAGCTGGTGGATCGAGAGGCGCTCAAGAGCAGCTCGCGCCAACAGGCTGGTGCGGCGAACGCGATCGCTGGGCGGGATCTGCTCCCTTCTAACATATTTAGAAGTCCGAGCATATCCGTTCCTCGCACCGTTCGCCATTGCCGCCCACCACTCAGCGGAAGCTTTGGCGCGAGCTCAAGCTGCTCTGGATTACCCTCCAGCGGTGACAAGGTCGGCAGTGGAGGCCACCATTCGAGTCTCATCGGCTTTGCCAGCGGCGGCGTTCGCGGCAACCAAGCACATCACTACCGCGGCGGCGACAAAGGCACGAGCGGTGGCGGCAGACCTGCGGTGCAACCACCATGCACTCTCCATCCGAAGGCCAAGATCGCCGACTCGTCGGATCCACCTCGGCAGCGACTCCACGCGTTGTCGGATCCACGAGCTTCGTCGCGACCAGCGCCAAGTTCTTGAGGCGGCAACAAGAAGACGCTCGAACTTCGCATCGGCGCCGAAAAGCGGCGTCAATCCGACCAGCGTCTTGGGCCGCTGTCGACATGCAAGCGCCGAAGGGAACGGGTGACTTGTCGTGATGCGGTAGGTTGCCCTGCGTTCACTTTCGTGAGCTGCGGCAAGTCCGATGGCCGACAACAAAATTTCAAGCGAGATGTGCGAGAAGTATGATGGCAGGGCGCATCCATCGAGTTCCTCAGCATTTACACCATCGCGGTGCAGGCTGCAAGGGGCGAGGCGACAAGATCCTCGCCAACTACTTTCCGGCGGTACTCAAGCCAAATGTCGAGATCTTGGCTCATGCACTTGCCGGACAGCTCCATATCCTCTTGGCAGATCTATGCCATCGGTTTGTCGGCGCCTTCACGGTGACCACAAACCTCATGGCCAGAAGCGACCTTCACCTGCTGCGCCCGAAGGAAGGAGAGTCCTGCGCAAGTTTATCCGGAGATTCAGCCGTGTGCACTACAACATCCCGGATGTCCACCCTGCAGCGGTGATCGTAGCGTTTCATCGAACATGCGGAACCGCAGGATGAGGGAAGAGATGGCGATGTGCAAAGTCAAGGGCGTCGATGAGCTGTATGCATTGGCGACAAGTGTGCCTTGTTGAGGAAGGAGAGACTCGGGGAGAGAATGCGAAGCAGGATCGGCGGTGAGGAGACCGCCCGGCAAAGAAGAGTCGGCGGCGGAACAACAGAAAGAAGAAGAGCAAAGAGGTACTAGTTGTCGAGCAGTCCGGTAACGGTGGTACCGCCAAGAAAGCGCCAAGAAAGCCAAAGTTGGTGGTTCCGGCAAGGAAGTTGCCGCTGACACCGACCACCAAGCTGTGGAGGCCGCCGACAAGTAGGACAACTCCAACAAACAGTACTGCAAGATCCACCGTACCAAGGGCCATGACCTCCAGAGCTGCAAGAAGGTTGAGCAGCTTGTTGAACAGCGAGAAGGCTGAGTCTGAAAGCGGCGCGACAAGGAGAAGGCCTGGAAGGTCTTTGGGGAGCTAGCAAGAAGCGACCGGCGGGGAGGGCCTTGCTGCAAGGCCAAGCAGCGGCAAGAGACAGACCTCCAGCGCGCGACAAGGATGAAAGCGGCGATGGCGATGAAGATATGGAAGGCGATGAGGCTGATGAGCAGGAGTTTGAAAGCCACGGGGGTCCCTGTGTTGTGGCGGTGCTTCTCTGCATAACTCACCGCCAACTCAAGAAATGGATGCGGGAGGTTAATGCAGCAGAACCATCCGTGAAGTCACGCAAAGCCTTTGAAATGGTCCAGCCGCCTATCATCTTTGATATTGAGGACCACCCTGATCGCATAACTGCGGTCGGGTGCTTGCCGATGTTGGTCTCACCAACTATCCGCAACCTCAAGGTCACCAAGATGCTAGTTGGCCGGCGGGGCGGCTTAAACCTGATCTCCTCCGCGATGCTCCAAAGCTTCAAATCCACGACGGTGAGCTCGAAGAAATGGAACATTCAAGGAATCAACCCAGGAAGGAGCAAGCGAAAGGAAGATCACGTTGCGGTAACATTTGGCGTGAGCTAAACTTCAGGAATGAGAGGTCACGTTCGGCGTTGCTGATTTTCCATTGCCTTACAATGGAATACTTGGCCGTCTAGCTTTTCGCCAAGTTCATGGCAGCCTCTCATTATGCATACAACTTGCTCAAGATGCCCGGCCCGATAAGTGTCATTTCTGTTCATGGCGACAAGAAGGATGCTCTTATCTGCGCCGACAAGATCTTGGGAGGCAGCAGCTGCAGCAGGATAGCAAATCACTTGCCGGCTGAAGCTCCGGGGAAGAAGACCAAGTCCGGCAAGAGCTCGATGCCCCTCCGGCAAGCGCACCTCTTTGGAGTGCTGCGCTACCGTCGAGGCCTTTCATCGAACTCCACCGGCAAGTGCAAGAAGGCGATGGCAGCTCCGCCAAAGACCATGAAGGTGCCGCCAAGGAGGGCGGCCTGGTGGTACCTTCACCATCGATTGCCACTCTCGACCCTAAATAGGAAGGCGCTTCGTTGCTTTCTGTGGGCGAATGTCGATGTGTTTGCATGGCAACCGTCGACATTCGGTGTTCCAGGAAGGTAATTGAGCACCACTTAGCTGTCTGTCCTCATCGCGGCCCGTCAAGCAAAAAGTCGAAGCGAGCGGTGGGCGCCAAGAATTCATTGCGAGAAGAGATCAAGAAGTTGGAAGCGGCAGGCCTTGTCGGAGGTGCTCCATCCTCGTGGTTGGCCAATCTGTAGTTGTTACATAAGGCTAATGGGAAATGGAGGCGTGTATCGACTTCACGGATGTTAATAAAGCTTGCCCCAAAGACCCATTTCCTTGCAGCGTATCGACCAGATTGTTGACTCCACGGCTGGATGTGATTTGCTTTCATTTCTTGATGCATATTCAGGATATCATCAGATCTTCATGGCGAAGAGGATGAGGAAAACCGCATTCATCACCCCATGTGGCACCTCTTGTTTTGTACGGATGCCTTTTGGGCTAAAGAATGCTGGTTCAACGTTTGCAAGAGTAGTCCATGGCGCTTTTGAGCCGCAAATGCGAAATGTAGAAGCTTACATGGATGACATAGTGGTCAAGAGCAAGGACAAAGCAACTCTGGTTCAAGATTTGAATGAGACCTTTGCAAATCTCGTAAGATCAATCTCAAGCTCAATCCCGAGAAGTGCGTGTTTGGAGTTCCTCCGGCAAGCTTCTCGGGTTTTAAATGTCTCGTGGGGAATTGAAGCCAATCCCGACAAGATCAAGGCCATTGAGCAGATTGAAGCACCAAAGTGCGTCAGGATGTCTGGCTTTGCGGTTCGCGTGGCTGCTGCAGCAGGTTTATCTCTAGGTCTGCTTTGGCATACTGCCATTTTCAAGATTTTGAAAAAGGCGGGTCAATGAAATGGACTCGAAGCGGAGGCTGCGCTGCGAGAGACTTAAAGAGGTACTTGTCCTCCACTCCAATACTTGTCGCACCTAGGCCACAGAGAAGTTGCTGCTATACATAGCGGCAACCAATCAAATGGTTAGTGCTGCGTTAATAGCGGAAGGAGGCGAGATGAGCCCAGCAAGGCAAAGGCGGATGCATCCAGCGACAAGCGGGGGCTTCACCGACAAGCTCTGGTCCCGACAAAGAGCGGATCTCTGCGATGGCGAGAAGATTCAGAAAAGGATAGTGCAGCACCGGTGTACTTTGTCGGTTCCCTTCTGAGGGCTAGGTCAAGGTACTCGGTGTGCGAAATTGCTTTCGGCCTCCTCATGGCCTCGAAAGCTGCGCCATTACTTCCAAGCACATGAGATAACGATCGTCACTCGCTTTCCCCTGAAGAGGATATTGCAAAATCCGAAGAAGCGAGGCAGGATTGTCGGTGGGCCTTTGGAACTGTCAAGCTTTGGCCTCAAGTTTGAAAGCACTTCAACTATCCGAAGCGAGCATTGGCGAGTTTATAGCAGAATGGGCCTAGACGGAAGATGAAGAAATTCGAGAGCAGTATCCTCGTCAAGGAAGCAAGTAAAGAGTGGCTGATGTACTTTGATGGTGCCTTCTCGCTGCAAAGCGCCGGTGCTTGCGTGCTGCTTATCGCACCAGGAGAGCACCTCAAGTACATAGTCGAATGCATTTTCCCAAGGAACAAGCAACAAACAATCTGCAGTATGAAGGCTTGCTTGCGGACTCGGGATATGATGGACCTTGGGATCAGGAAGCTCATTGTCGGGGGTGACTCGCGGCATCGTCCGCCAAGTGAACAAAGATTATCCGAGTCCGTTGATGGAAGTCTCGTCGATGAAGTGAGAAATCTAGAAGAACACTTTGAAGGCTGCAAATGGAACATGTTCAAGAGCTCGAGAATGATATTCTTGATGGCTGTCAAAGTGCGCCGCACTCAAGTTACTGTGGAACCAGGAATTTTTGTGCTCAAGCTGACTCAACCAAGCTATAGCGCCATCAACGGACAGCGCAAGAAGAGGAAGTTGATTTCGGTGACTACTTCGGCGAGCTCCCGAAGCCACCGCGCGAAAGTCCCCAAGATCAACACCAAAGTCTTTGAGGCGGTCTGCTCCGACAAGCCCTAGGGTTTGTTTAGTTGAAGCGAGACACTCCCGACAAGTTTTGCTCCAGCAAGCTTGCGGGGAACATCAACTCCGGCGAGCCGCGATTTCTTGCCGTCGAAGCGGATGTTCTGCGGCGAGATGTGCCTTTAGTCCTTGTTGTCGAGCCGCAAGCTCCGGCATGGGCACAACGGATCGTCCATTTCCTTGAGACGGAGAACTTCCGAAGAGCAAGAAGAAGTGGAAAAAGTAGCACGACGGTCAAGTATGTATCGGTTTATGCGACAACACGCTGTCTGAAGAAGACTCAACGGTGTGAAATTGAAGTGTATTCACGGGAAGATGGGCCGAAGCTGTTAGCGAGATACATGGAGG
Source organism: Aegilops longissima (assembly GCA_021605205.1). NCBI lineage: Eukaryota > Viridiplantae > Streptophyta > Magnoliopsida > Poales > Poaceae > Aegilops > Aegilops longissima. Next base: position 82,719 of record JAHIAM010003821.1, read on the forward strand.
CATATGTGGTCACCACATTGGCGCAAAAACACTAAGCAAAGCTTTCCGGCAAGGTTTCTTCGCCGACAGCCCTCGAGGATGCAAGCGCACAAGTAACCAAGTGTGAAGCGTGCGGTTCCATTCCAGCGAGATACATCAGCCAGCTCAAGCTCTCGGGCGATCCCTTTATCACGGCCATTTTGATGCAGGGCTCGACATCCTCGGCCCTTTCCCGAGCTGTCGGGGCTTTGAGTACTTATGCGTTGCAATCGACAAGTTCACAAAGTGGCGGAAGTGGAAGCGATGAGGAAGGTGACAACACGATCAGCGATCAAGTTCTTGGTCAATTGTTTGCCGTTTGGGATTCCTAACAGGATCATCACCGACAACGACACACAATTCCGAGTCGCACCTTCATGCTGTCGTCCAAGATCTTGGCGCCAAGGTGCCTTTGTACATTGCTCATCAAGGAGTAATGGTCAATTTGAGAAGGGCAAATCTTTGAAGTCTTTGCGAGGACTCAAGACCAGAACTTCGACGAGCTGCACAAGTCGCGGAAGAAAGCTGGATTGAGGAGCTGCTGGTGGTTCTTTGGTCAATCGGGGCGGCGCCAAATTGAGCCTGGCGGACACCTTTCACTCTAGTCTATGGGTAGAGGCAGTTCTCCCCACGGAACTTCGTATCACGGGTCACCTCAGTACTAAACTTATGATGAGCTTGAGCAAGAGCAGCTGCGACAAGATGACGCGTTGCTCCTTGAGGAGGATCGTCTTGAGGCATTGTCTGAGCTGCTCATTACCAACAAGCTTTGCGCCCTACCATAACCCGCAAAGTTAATGCCGGAAGTTTCGAGGAAAGGCGACCTTGTTCTTGGCGCGTTCAATCCATAAGAATTCCAACAAGTTGGCCTTGAAGTGGAAGGCCCTTATCGAGTGAAAGCAGTCACTAGAACTGGCTGTCCGCCATAGAGACCGAAGATGGCATTCGGTGAGCAACTCCGGGAACATTGAGCATCTTCGTAAGTTTTACCCATAGAAGCGCGGTTGCGAAACCTGTTCCGGCAACCACCTTTTATAAAGTCTTGCCGATGTTGCATGTAATCCTTTGTACAAAGCGGGCGCGAGACCCGTGCATCGATAAAGCTCATGTGTTGCGCACAACTTGTCAAATACATGCTTTCATAATCCTTTTGCATGTGTTATCTAACATTTGTGCAGCATCCACACTCGATAAGCAATAACGAGCCACAAGGCTCCATAACTTTATTTCTCTTCTTTCTTCTCAAAGAAAGGAAGGTTCCTTCGCCCACAAGTTGGCGGGGAGGAGAAGATAATGATGTGGGCCTGGCGTCGCTTCGAGGAAGTTTCGCCTTACCGAGAAGCAAGCGACAGAAAAGCTAAGTGGCCAAAGTTTGAGCAATCAGTTTTAAATTTTAAGTTATCTTCCTCGAGCGATAGTACTTTGTATGGAAAACACTGTGCGCGGAGGAACCAACTCGTAGCTAGTGGCGCCCTTACTTTGTTTGAGTCCGCTCAACAACTTAAGTGAGCTGCAACTAGTTGCGACAAGGTTGCTTGTCGGGAGGCGGCACCGCAGCGGGCTCTTGACGTTCCGCACTCGGCGCTTCATGACAAGGTGTCACCGACAAGTTCCCTAAAAGCGTGAGGGCACAAACATACAAAGGAAGGAATCAAATACAGGGAATAACATTGCAATCGTTGCCTAAGATAGAGTATATTACAAATTAACTTTTCGCGAGATCTAATAAATTGTTCTCCTAAACATGATCATGACGACAAAAGAAAGATAAATTTGGCGGCCTAGTCTCGCAGATGCGCCATCAACCCTCTTGACCCGCTCACCCTGTCCACAATGGGTGCGACAAGGTCTTGGCGCTTCAGCGTCGGCGATCGTGGCAAGGACTTGAGGGCGTTGGCGAAGCTAACGCTTACTGGATTACGGAAGGCCACCTTCATCGGCACCTTCGAAGAGCCCTGCACAGATTTGGCGCGACTTCGTCGGCGGCTGCTGGGATCTCTTCCGGAACATTGGAAGCCGCCCTACGCCCTTGAAGAACAGGCTGAGCTTGGCGCTGGGTTGGAGATGCTCGTCGGTGGAGTACCGAGATCCACCATCCCAGCTCCATCGGCTCCTTGTCGATGGCAGCGGCTGTATTTACTAGACCCTCGGTCCGAGATCATCACGTTCTCTCTGAAGGTGTTATGGTGGTCGTGGCGTCGCTTGACAACTCCTCGTTGGCCTTGATCTTCTCAACAAACCTGCTTCCCGCTCCTTGGCGCCGTCCAGCGTCTCCATCAAGGTGGTCGCTTCAGCTCAAGATCTGCCTTGGAGTCCTTGGCGGCGTCGAGCTCTTTGATCCTCTCGGCGAGGCGGCCACCAACTTCGCCAAGAGTGTGGCGTCCTTCTCGTGCTCATGCTTCGATCGCGGCAAGCTCCTCGCCGCTCTTACTATGACCCGGCATCCAGCTGCGTCACTTTTGTCTCCAACTCCTTCTTGGTAGCCTCGGCAGCTGCGGCGGCGTCCTTTGCCTCCTTGAGGCTCCGCCAAGTGATTGCTTCGCGCGCAGCAAGCTCTTCCTCATAGCTGTCAAGGTTGATCTTCCGCTGCGCCAGCTCGCCTTCTTCTTGAATAGCTTCTCGCCGGCAAGCCTTTGCTGCTCCTCGACCTCAGCCTTCTCAAGGATGAAAGGCTGTGCGCTCTTCGAAGTTGCTCCAGCTGCTACATTCCGGAGAGCTTCTTGGTTGGCGCGGAGCTCTTCTGCAGCTTCTCCATGTCAGCTCCGCCCTCGCGACAAGTGCTTCCAGGACTCCAGTTTGGCTTGTCGGGCGCGGTAGAGCGACATCAGCTTCTTCAGCAGCTGCTCCTCCTCAGACTCGCCATTGCTGCTGCTTGGAGCGTCAACCAGCGACAGTCCAGCGGAGGCGAGCAGCTCTTCGTCGAAGGTCTCTCCCTCGACCGGCCCCCTGGAGCTCGACGCCCATGGGAGCTTGATGAAGACGCCGTCGTCGGCCTTCATATAGGCGCCGGGCTGGGGCTCTTCGGAGCCTGACGCTGCATAGGTGGCGGAGGGATCGGCGGTCGGCGTAGCGCCTGGCGCTCCTGCTGACCTCGAGGGTCGCGTCGTGCGATCGCCGGACCCTCGCCCGGCCTTCTGGCGGCAGCCTTGGCGGCCTCTTCGCCGACGGACCCATCGGCGCCAGCCTCTTCCTCCATAGTGGCGACATCGTCAGTGTTGCCGTGCACGGCCTCCTCGCCGGTGACCTCAGTCTCCATCGGATCTGCGGCAGATGGATCTGATGATCAGAAAAAGAAGGAACAGTCAAGCAAATGTTCGAAAGAAGAACGAGAAAAAGGCCAAGAAATTGTCACGCAAAAGGTTACTGCGATGGGGAATTACGTGGACGCGGTCTCCACCACGGAGGATCGCTTGGCGCTGCCCTTGTGTCGGACTTCCTTATCGAGAAGCCTCCCTTGCGGGAGGCGCTCCCTTGCAGAGAATTCTCCCTTGGCGGCGTAGATTGAAGCAGAGCGGAATTTGGGGCGACTTCGGGCCTCCTGATGAAGCTGCTCTCTCCTACACAAATCAACAAGTCGAGATATCAGTAAAGAAAGGCACCCATGCACAGCTAACCGTGAAATAAACCAAATACTTCACGCTGGGGCTGTCTTTGGGGGCTGCTTCTGAGAAGGTTGCGGGTCCGGCAAGGGGTCTCGAATTGCCTCCACATGCCACCGGGGATCGTCTTCGATGACAACCACCGGGTCTTGGCTCTCTTGACTGACTCTCTGAGCCAGCGTCTGAAAGGAAAGAGTTCAGAATGAAGCAAATCAGATACAAGACAAAGCAGCAAATTGAAGAATTACAAGTAACAATGACAAGATCTTACTCTTCTTCTTCCTCGGGCTGGTAGCGGAGAAGTCAATTCAGTCCGCCTCCGGTGCGGCGAAGGCTGGAAAGTAGGCTCCCTCGGACGCTTAGCGGGTGCGGGGGCCATGGTCCCGGAAGGCCACGCTCCCGTTGCTTTGTGGCGGACGTGAGGCGCTCCAGCGGCAGCGGTGCTTGCCAGCGGTGGAGCGTAACGTCGCGCAGTGGCAATGACTGTTAGCCCGTCTGCCGCCCGCCACTTCCCGGTCTTGAGGGCGCCTTCTTGGTGGAGCTGCGGGCTCCTCCGCGGCAAGCTACCTGAAGGTGGGAGAGGCGCCCCAGCGAGCTCGTTCGGCTCAACTTCAGGCTCGGCCTGCTCCTCCGCGCCGGCAAGCTCCTCTCGATCGGCAAGGTTTGCCGCCTCTGCTGCCTCCGCCTCCTCCACGGTGAACCCGAATTCACCAGCGGCAGCAACTTCTGCCCCCTCCTCCATCCTGGTGGCGATGCGCTGCAGCTCGGCGTCTGTGGTGTCGCGGGTGAGCCACTTTTGCTCGTCGGGGCAGATCGACACTTCTTCCAGGCTGTCGAAGAAGCTGGCTGCACGGCGTCATCGGCGGGCTCTTGCCAAGTTGGAGCGATCCCATGGGAATCACCTAGCAGCATCATTGCACGCGAGATCTGCGGTCGGCGAAGAGTTGTTGCACAAAGAACGACCCCTTGGCAACATGAACCACTCGGGGTTCATGCAGGTCATGCTTGAAGCAGCTCCAGCAGCATCGCATCCAGCTCCAAGACGGTGAAATTCCAGTTGAGGCCGGGCACAGCCTCATGATGTCCGCCGCATTTTGGAACTCCCAGCAGGCCTCCTCCTCTCCTGCAAGGGAGCGAAGCGGCGTGCGAAGAAATCTAATATGACGCCTACGAGTGAGTCCGGCATGCACGAGGCGCAGATCCGAGTCACAGCAATCTTCAACCTAGCATCTCTCGGCGCCAATTTTGCTCCAATCGTTTGCGTGCACTATGGGGAGTTTGGCGCTGAAGCGATGAAGGAGCTGCAGGTTTTCCTCGATGATCCAACACCAATCGGCTCTCCACTCCTCCCACTTGCTGCGGAGCTCTCCTTCGAGATATGCTTCTTTCTTGCCAATCCTGGAGATCCAAGCAATCCTCTACAGCAAGCGGCTCTCCTCTCTCAACGCGGGGCATGAAGAAGTGGCGGAAGAGGGCTACATTTGGTGGACTCCGACAAAGTTTTCGCAAAGGTGTGCGAAAAGCCGCCATATGTCGGGGACAGCATTGGGGGTGAAATCAAGGCGAAGGCCGTGGGTGTTCATAATATCGCAAAGAACTCAGAGAAAGGGCAGCGCAGAGCAATGAAAGAGCATGAAGAAGAATTGCCAGACAGAAACCAACTCTGATGTGGCGGCGAGATTACCCTCGTGCGGCGGATCGCCGCGTCTCGGTCGACCAGAAGAGGTAGTACCCTCCCTCAGCTCCCGCTGCGCGTCGAGCTGAGAAGTGAAGGTGGCCGCTCCTTCGCAGCGCCGCGAGCAGCTGCGCCTCGGCCGACTTCACGCCCTTCCCCTTGTAGGCCTTCGGAGCCATGGTGGAGGTGGTGGAGGAGGCCGGCGGCGTTGATGGCGATGGGGGCGGGCGTTGCTCTCTGAGACTCGAGAAGGAGGGAGGGAGGCGGCGGTGGTTTTGAGATGTGACAGCAATGGCGGGTGGGCGACCACCCTGTTTCCCCTGCTTATAAGGAGGAGAGAGGGGCGGACGTTCCGCTTTTCAATTAAAGAAAGCCCCCGATCTCTCCCCTACGCATACGTTAAGGCGCGTGCTGTTGATCGTGGGGGCGTGAATGGGTCCGGGCGAGTAACGGCGTGATCTGGGCAGCGCGATGCCAGCGCCTTGTTTTGGAGCCTGGACCAGCAGCGCTTCGCTTGGCGTGTGTGGCCCAGGCCGAGAGACTCTCTGTCGGTGTATTACTCGATGGGGGTACCCTAGTATCCCGAACTTCCGTGCACCAGCGGTTCTGCACGCCATGGCGAGGGGCTGCCTAGTGACCGCCAAGGTCCTCCGATGTGGTTCGCTTTGGAGCCATTCAGAACAAAGTATTTAAGCCAAGAAGACAAGACCCGGCAGAGGAGCTTGCGGAAAATACTCAAGGCACGCAGAAGACAAGACCCGATAAGAGGGCTTGCGGGAAGGGTTCAGTGGCGACAAGCTCCGAAGCGCAGCGGGATTTAAGCCGCGGCAAAGGCGCTTGCCGCGGACGACAACCTCTCTTCATCTCCACTCCAGCTCATTCTGCAGCGATGTGCGCCATGGGGCCATTCCGTGCAGCGGCGTGTCAAGAAGCAATGCAGCCAGCGGGGGAGCGGCGATAAGCGGCGCTGTGAGCCTACCATCGTGGCAACGGTGGCGCACCTGACAGTCCCTGTTGCCTTGTTCAGGCGACAGGGACGGGCATTTAATGCCCTTTGCTTGCCGTCGAGGGTTAGGTAGAGTGCACTGTATACTGTACCTGTCGAGTGCACCAACTACTGTTTTCCATTTGTACCCTCATCACGTTGCCACCTGTCGGAGACCCTTCGAGCCTACCTAAAAAGGAGGCCCATGCGCAAGCGTGGAAAGGGTTCAGTTCGGCTGGTTCGACTCATTCGAGACTAGGGACACTCAAGCTGAGTTTTGTAGCTCTCATTGCTCCCTAGCAAGAACACAAGATAATCGGACAAGCAGCCAGTAGGAGTATTATCTCTTCGGAGGCTCCGAAGCTGGGTAAACTGCTTCGTGTGCATCGCCTCGATCACTCTTCGAAGCATCTCGCCCCCCACCAAACCAAAAGGGACTCGGTCCGCCAGTCCCATAGGTTCGTGGATCACGATCAGCTTTCCGACACCTATTTAAAGCGAAACATGGCCCTAACAATGAGGCGGTGGTTGGTGGCAAACAATTCTGCGAAACTGTCCCGGAGATGGAGGAACAACCTCACCGCTATGGGGGCGCCTTGAAGACACGATCCTGATTACACACCCCTAGTGGCGTCGAGGATGATACCGCTGATGGTGCGCCGAGGACCACCGATGATGGCGGCGCACACGGATGGCAGCCAAGAAGAAGCAAAGGAAGGACCGGCGCCGAATGCTCCGCCAACCTCAAGGAGAATTCACTCAAGTGGACTTCGACGGGGAATCCAACGGAGCTCCAAACATATAGTCAAAGAGGTACTCTCGGTTCAGCTCGGGTGCATTCTCCCGAGCACCGTCTCGAGACCAACACCGAGAACCTTAGGCATAAGGACCGAGGAATTTATGCATAACCTCCTCCTCACGGTTAAGCACAAAGCGATACAAGTTCCTCGCCGATTTGAAACACACTGCCTCTCAGGGAATAAAGTGAGCAAAGGTGCACCACTAAGATGAGCACCGCAACCACGGTTTACTTGGAGAAAGCGGTGAAGAGAATAATTGATAAAGGTGATAGTTATGAGAAGATCAAGCGGAACATCTTTCGATGAGCTAAGATGAGTACAAGGAGTTCAAGATCAAGTGCGAGAGCAGTCAACCTCCTAATCAAGTCAGTTGGGGAAAGAAATGCGGAGTTGAAACTTAGGGGAACACAAACTCGGTCCCGTGGTTACAGAGTGGCGGAGCCTATATGGGACAAGGAGGACGCGGAGCGGGAGCAAGGCCTACCACCCCGCTCGAGAAATACAAATGTGACAAGCAGCATCGGGAACTATGTCAGCTCAAAGATAAGGAGGACCCGAGAACAAAGGAGCTTACCACGGATCCGAAGACCAGGGCGCTTGAGCTTGTGCAGTGAGGGGAATACACTTCGCATAATTAGCTCCATATGTTTGCACTCTAATTAATCCTCAATATTTCTAAATGGTTCACGTTCCTTTCGCGGAGACACCGAAAGCAGATGCTGAGGTCGCCTCAGAGCTCCCTTCGACACCCTTTAAATAGGGCGTTGAACGTAATGAAAAACAAGGATAAGCTCACTAAGCCGACGCTCGGCCGGTCGTGGTGGGCTTAAAGGCTTGTCCACAAAATGCGAGTCATACTATACCGCTGGTGTGCGGAAGGAGAAAAGAACCAGCTTCCGGAAAGCCGAATAGCCACAGGTTGAAGACCTCAAGGCACAAGTAAGCGCGGATTCCGAGCTTGTCAAAGACTGAAGTGGAACAACAATCTGAGGGAACGAAGCTCAACGCCATGAGTGCCTACGTTGATTCATGGGTTTGACGACATGGATTGGCGGCGTATGAGGCCTCCGGTTCCCGACTTCACGGCGAACAACTACTTACCGGTAAAGCGGCGCCATTAATCTCCGGCGCCAGGCCGGATTAACAATGCACCGGGTGTCGCCCCGGGGACC